>ML808745.1:118248-134705 GCA_009831015.1 Picea engelmannii
TATTTGAAATTATTGTCATTCTTCTACCGAAAGGAAGACCATATTTATGAGAATTGGATACCTGGCTTTTTCTTTCAGTTTTGTCTATCTCTTATCTTCTATCCATCCTTATGATTTTAAATGGATTTAGCAGACGAGGTTAGGCCTCTTTATTTCTGATTTTTAATGGTTTAAAGGTTCTTTCAGACCTATTTCTAGAACCCTCCAATAACTGATCAATCACACATTATTATATTTTTCAAAATGTGTTAAGGCTTAGATCTATTACAGCCTAGTGTCAAATATTGCGACAACATTTTTTGGCGTCGTTGTTGGGGATGGAGAAATGAAGTTACTTTTCCCTAGGAGAACAAAAAGTAAAACTTTAATCTTTGATGGTGAACAAATATTGAATGGGCATTCAATTTGTTGTGATCATTCACCTGGCGACTCCTTGGTTCGAAGACTCCACATGATTCACTGGTGACTCCACTAGTTCTAAGATGTCAATTTCTATCAATGCGATGTTTTCTCCTTTGGAATTTACAAATGTTTTTGGTTTTCCAAACGCGGTTCCAGACCGTAAACTTTGGGAAGATTATCTTCCTAAATTTAAACAGGATAAATATGACAATATTGTTGAACACATGTTTGAGTTTCATAAGCTTATGAATCAACTAGATATTCATCATGAAGATGTTTTGATGAAAATGTTTATGTTTAGTCTGGGAGGATATGCTCGTCAATGGTATAATTCTCTTCCTCATTCCAGCATTTCATCATTGAAATAATTCCATGCAGTTTTTCATAAGCATTGCAAGAGGATCTATCCAGCTGATTTTATTTTGAAGACTGTTGCAATTTAAATTTTGTAGAACAAGATTGTAAAGATAATTATTTTGTTGATGAAAAATCAGAACATGATAGTAATTGTGGTCAAGTATATGAAGAAGAATTTGTAGAAAAACAAGATCTCCTTCAAACAGATCAGAAAAATTTATATGAAGAGGACTTCAAAGTAAATCAAGAAGAGGTTTCTTGTAGAAGCAAGAATGAAGACGACGTGATTGCAAATGAAGAAATATTTGTAGGACCTCCAGTCTTTCAATCAGATCAAGTCTAGGTTCATTGTAGAAATAAAGATGAAAATGCATTTTCTAATGAAGAGCTAGATTCAAATTCATGCATACATGATTCTACCTTATGTTCCTCTTCCCAAGAAAATGGMTTTCAGGATGATTGTGGTAGCATTGATAATACTAAAGATAATTTGATGGAACAAAACGATGATGAAATTGTTGATCTAGATCTTTGTGAAGGTCCACAACTTATTGAAGACCATACACAATCAACTTTTGAAAAGGATGATTTGTGTAATAATAATGATGATGGTAATGATACTCTAAGTGCATTTGTCATTGTACCAAATGTTATTTGTAATTATTGTCATGATCAAACTACTGTTCTAAATTCTTATTTTGATCGATCTGTTATTATTTAGTCATCATTACTAGATCGTCAAGAAATGGAATTTTTTGAAAGTCAAAGTTCAGAATTTTATTTAATTGGCCTATTTACGATGAGTATCCAGACGATGAAGAAGAGCATATTTATTTCCCAACATGCATGGAAACATACAATAGTTCTCATTTGTTTGATAACTATGATGAATGCAATCTTGAAGTTGATGAGAAACAAATTATTCCTCTTTCTTCAGAGAGTTCACTTCAGCGGGAAAATTATCAGTTTCACTATAAGAGCAATCAGCCTGTGTATGACAGTGATGAAGGAGATTCTTGGATAGGTGATGAAGGAGATAAGGAGGGGTTGTTGGAGCAGTTGATCTCTCCTTCCTATTTAGAAACTAATGAGCAGCAGACTAGTGAACCTCAATATGACATTCTTGATCCAGGAAAAGAAAATATCAGTAGTGGAGAAAGTGTGCAAAGGATTTTCATGCAGCTAGGCCAACAGGAAGAGGTATCACTTGATTCCAAAAATTCTTTATCTTTCCATGATCCAATGGTCGTTTGGTTGGAGTATTTCCTTCAAGAGGTCCAAAATTTTGTATCATTTTACGTGCAACCAAACTTCTACAATAAGTGCAAGCTACCTATCCATTCTTTGCTGCAAAAAATTCATTATCTTTTCATTCCTTCATTTAGCAGCAAGCAAGGTATGTTAAGCAATCCACTATTTGCATGGCTCCATTGGAAATTCCATATTTCTTGATCAATGGAATTTCGCCTGATTATTGTAGGGCCAATGTATATAAATAAGTTGTCCAAATCAACATTTCATTTCAACATTCTAGTTTAGCATTTTATTTTAGTTCAGTAGTTATATGTCTGGCATCTAGTATGGTTCAGTTTTTAGGCATTATGACTCCATAGCCCAATGACGGGGTTCATAGTTTAACAAGCTTAATTTCAGGTCATAGAAGGATGAAGGCACGTGGTCTATTGTTCTCAATGTTTTGCAGAATGAATCTTCTTTGAGGCTGAATAAAAGTTTGACACTCAAACATTCGATTTCTCTAAAAACAGGTGATAAATTAATAATCGGCCTTGTTGAAAATTCAAAAGGAAATTAAGGTATGATTTCCTACTCTTCTTATAGTTCAAATAAAATTTCAAGAAAAATCTTTTTGAAATGAATGTGAAGGAAGTTTTTTTCATGATAATATTATCACCTGACCTAAAAATCAGAGAAGTATAAAGTTACAACTTAAAGTTTCATGTTGATAAATTCTAAAGTCATATTTGAAATAAAAATAAAAATGATAATAAATAAACTCGAAAGAAATTTGAACTAAAATACACAAACTTGTATAGGATTAGGGTATTTTGTGTCAGGTCCTCTGAATCCTCGATTTGGTTATCTTTTCCTATCCCCAAGTTCTTATCCACTTCAGATTTTATTTATCCTTTCTTAGTCTTCATAGAAAGAAAGTAACTTACCTTGACTCTAAAAACTTCAAAATATATTTTCAAAACAAGATTTGGCGAAAATATTTATGTTCCTTGATTTTAATTGAAAAAGTATGTCTAGGCTAATCCTGAAAATTTTATCTCTGATATCAAATTTTAAACTCATAATTTCGGTCAAGGTTTATCCCTGAAAAGATTAAGATTCCCATGAAAAAAATCCTATAGGCGAAGGTGTATTGAAAATTGGAAGAAAGTTAGTTTCGAAGTATTCCTAAAAATTTTGACAGACCTTCGTTTCAAAAATCTTAAACAGATATCATCCCTTGTATGTGACATACAGATTGATTGCCCCCACTTCAAAATATTAAAATACAATACAAATGGTGAAAGGAAATTCATAATCTGATTGCCCCCATCTTTTCCAAAAGAGATGATGAAAGGAAATTCATATATTGATTGCCCTCATCTCAGCAAAATCCAAAAGTGTTAATTGAAGTGGTGAAAGGAAATTCAATGGGAGAAGTAGATAACTTCACTGGGGTACTGAATAGGCTCGTTGGCAGTGAAACAATATATATGGTATCTGTAAGGTTGTCATACATATTCATATAACATACTTTGTCATCTAGTTCTCTTTCCAGTGATATTTACATCCTAAACCAACTGGGGATTCCCTAAATAAATATGTTACATATGCTTAACCTTGAAGCGAACAAAGTTGGTCGAAGCTGATATTTTAGTTAAAATTATTTGGATTATCTTAAACAATTCTAAAATCAATTTTAAGAAAAAGAAATTTTTAATAGCCTAAACTTGAGATCGATCATTAAGTGTGTTTTGAAGATTTTTGGACTTGGTTAGTTTCATTTTCCTATGAATAATCAATTCTTAAATAAAATAGGAAAGTGTTTTTCAAAAAGAAGTATTGAATCCATTTACCCAATGAAGGCACTTGGTCTATTGTTATTTTTCACCTCACAGGGAGCCGCAATCCCCAGAGGAAGCCTATGTTGGAACATGTTTAATTTTGATATTTTGAGCTTTAGATTTTGCCTCTTAGAAATAAAATTTTCACCCAAAAAGAAAAAGAAACTTAGAGATTCGCCTTTTAAATTCAAAAGATAAATTCATTGTTGGATGAAAAGACTCTTACAATATCCACCATCGATTAGCTACTCTAATTTTATCAAACGGTCGTAATGATCTCCGAACTATAGAAGTTGCTTGAGTTTTAAAGAAAGTCCCTAACGTTTGCTTTTGAGCTTCATGCTTCAGGTTTTCCAACAAGTCTAAACAATGAAAGCGTTGAACGCCGAAGTGTCGAAGTACTTAAGGCTAATTCAATGTTTAAAACATGATAAAGTAAAACATAAAAGTGAGTAATAGGAGATTAAATTCTTTGTGAATTTGACCTTCGAGAGATTTATACCCAAATTGTACCCAACACTCATGAACGTCGAAGTATTAACGATATGTATGATTGGCTAAAGTTAACAATTTGAATTGTAATTAGCAGTTTTTATTCAGTAAAGAACTTACAAACTTCTCTTGTTACAAGCAGGCTAATCTTATTTCCTGAAAGATTATGGCGCCACGAAAAGTTGCAAGAAAACTTGATGGATCAGAGTTTAGAATCTAGTGGAACAATAAATTAGTTAGGAAGCTAGATAAACTAAGAAAAAAACCAAATATAGTAGGGAAGGGGATAAATCGACAGAAAGGGGAACACAAAATATATGAAGCGTTAAGTCTCCAAAGTACAGGATCTCATGTCGCGTGTCCTTTTGATTTCAATGGTGAGGATTTACCTTGGAACTCCGGGCTTTGGGCATTCCAAGGTGAAAATATCTGAAATGCTAAATCCCTGAAGTGGAGGATCTCCTGTTGTGTGTCCTCTTGATTTCAACAATGGATATTTACTTCGAAACTATGGGCTTCGGGAGTTCACGCTTCATACATCCAAATTTCTTCAAAAGTGGTTATCCCTGAATCGAGAGATCGGGCGCCGCGTGTCCTTTTGATTTGGACACCTAAGATTTACTTCAGAGCTTTGGGTCTTTGGGAGTTCTTTACTCAGCACTGCTTGCCTCCTTCCAGAGTACAAAATAATTGAATACGGATATCGTCTAACACGTGTCCCCCGCTCAGATCGACAGATAGGAATTGCACAAAATTCTCTCTACCTTCTCTACATATGACCAAGAGTTGTGACCTCATTTTAACCTTTGGGCGCTTATTTCACTTTGCGAGATCTGACGGCCTATCTTTCTCTTGCCTAGATCAACGGTCGAGAGTGATTGCGAGGTTCAAAGTTGCAAGGGGTTTAATTTTTAGAGGCGGTCCCACAATTTAAACCACAATTTTCTCTCGAGGTTACGTGTCATCACCAAATACATTGTGGGGCTAAAAGCGGGTTACCTCAAAACCATTTCTTTGTGCCCCCGCAAAATAGAGAACCTATCACACTTTTTTAGCCTCTCCCCCTCACCACCTATCTCCCACACTTACTACATGTCACCTCTCGATAGATGCACCACCTTCCCATAACAAGCTCGCATTGAGCTAGCTATCCAATCACCATCGCCACATCTTCAACCGCAATTATTTACACCAGTAAATTCATTGCAGGTGACAAATGACTCGAGACACAGTCAACAACAAATACCAATCACATAGCAGAAGTCAAATACGGACCATCAACAGATGACATCAAATTAAATCCAACTAAATTTCAAATATTCCTATGATATACATTCAAACCAAAATGTTTCTTTCAAAGATCATTGTAATCAGTTTAAAACCGGAACATTTCTTTCAAAGATCATTGTAATCAGTTTCAAACCAAAACGTTTCTTTCAGAGATCATTGTGATCAGTTTCAAACTGAAGGAACTCATCTGGTATAAATATTAGGAGTTTTGAATGTATCAAAGGGGGGGGCAGCCCAAAAGCCTTTGAGGTTGGGATTGTAATGTAGTCTTTTCAGCAATACATTTGACATGAGCAAAGAGATTATATATCTCGTTATGTTAAATTCTGTCTTTTTCCTGTGTCATGTTTCTGAAGTTTGCATTACTTATTTTTCTTCTGCTCTCTTTTATTTAACTTGTAATAGTTACAATTCAGTGAGACTTCTACTGTGACTATTAAGAACATTCTTTCTCCTTTGTTCTGTTGTGAGTAGAACAAGACCTGCATTTTAATTGTTTTTCCTTATTTACAAGTTATATTTGTTCATATATTTTCCTCTGTCTTGTTGTGAGTGATACAAGACCTATGTCTAGACATTTGAAATCATTGTCATTCTTCTACCGAAAGGAAGACCAGATTTATCGGAATTGGAAACCTAGATTTTTCTTTCTGTTTTTTCTATCTCTTATCTTTTATTCACCCTTACAATTTTAAATGGATTTAGCAGATGAGGTCATGCCTCTTTATTTCTGATTTTTAATGGTTGAAAGGATCTTTCAGACCTAGTTCTAGAAGCCTCCAATAACTGATCAATCACCCATTATTATCTTTTTCAAAATGTGCTAAGGCTTGTCTCTATTATAGCCTAGAGTCAACTCTTGCAACAACAGTTGTCAATTCCCAAAATTTACCATAAGTAAGAGGGTGAATCATGAAATAGATCCAGTTACCTTCTAGTATCAGGCATTATGCAGACATAAGACCACTTTGTATTTTTATGAAGTTTATAAGGATTTTTTCTCATTCTTCAAGAGGTTGTTGTTGGGTGAAAATACTTCAAGGATATCTGACTAGGCTAACATATTCTTAGAGAAAAAAGGAACGATAGAAGAAATGGAGAATCACAATGTCATAAGGATATTTTTTTCCAAAGAAAATCCTTCTTTTCTCCCGTATCATGTATCTGACAAATTATTCATTACAGAGGTGGAAAGGCAATACAAATTTTGGCTACATTTTTTCCATGAAAAAAGGAATAGGCAATTTATCCCCTTGCCATGGAAGATTGCAGATTTCATATTCAGAAACATAAATAAAATTGACAAATTTGCAAATCATTTCAACAATGTAAATTCAAAGAATGTCGAAAAGATAAAGGGGTTTGATCCTAACAAAATATTTGTAGAACATATGATTTTGGTGGGATTCAGTAACGCATTCATCCATACTATCTTGAATGAAGAAGAAGAAGGTAAAAATCAAAGTATTCTTGTACACGATGTTGGTGACCTAGAAACAGTACTCAGTACTAATGAGTTTTATAAGAAAAAGGGGAGGGTCCCAATGAAAGGAGTGTCCAGTCTCTAGTTGTTACTCCCAAAAATACCACATTCCGGAGAAATGCTCCAACATCTCACCCAATTAGAAAGGTAATCAACAGTAGTTCAAGTGGCGAAGGAGAGAAGAATCCCCCCCTAGGAAAATCGAGAGTTCACATAAGATCCCTATGAGAAAGAAAAGGAAGAATTTAGTGCAAGAGGAAGAGGAAAATGTTATAGAAAATGACATCAATAGATTTTCTTTGGAAGACATGGAGCTAGAGGTAGATATTGAGAAAACATTTCTTGCAATGGATTAGCCAGAAAATATGGCCCAAAAAAAATCGTTAGTAGAAGTCGTTACACATGAGACCTTCAATGAATAAGAGTCATTTACTTTCCAAAGTGTTATTTTTGATGAGTCTAAAAATTTGATTGTAGAAAGAGGTGACCAGAAAAATAAAAAGGGAAAATCTCACTCATAGGTCGACCTGAAGGACATGTGGTCATACCAAATTTCTAAAATCTACAGGGAAACCGAGGATGCTCTTGATGATTCTATTGATGGTCTAGAAGCTGAAAATGCTAAGTTAAAAGAAAGGATCGGAGAATCGTAAAATGTCTTAATGCCTCTTCCAATCCTGGCAAGTCCTTTATCAATGGTTAAACCAACTACACCCACCATTAAGTTGAAATGATTTTCAATTTTACTCACAACAGTCCGAATTTATGTTGAGAAAAACATTAAAAAGAGAATGTCACTGATAAGAGAAGCATGGGAGGTATCAAAAAATATTGTTTCTTTTGGATCAAGGGCACATGCTTTTCATGAATATATGCAAGTTGATTTAAAGAATGAAGAAGGTTTCTACGTTGATGTCATATTTCCATTTGGAATTAAAGTCTCAAACATGACAAAATTGAAAAGAAGAGAAGAGTATTTGCCTTCTCCAAGTCAAATTAAATAGCTAAATGCTTGTTGGAAGGAAAAGATCAAGAATTTGAATAACATTGTCCAGGCATGTAGTCAAGCCATACTAAAAAGAGAAGAATTGTTCAAAACACTCATGGATATAGATCTGGCAGGAATCACTAATGATGTACAAGACCCTAAGTTAATTCTCAATTCAATGTTTCTAACAAAAAACAATTTGATGAGCAAGTTGAAATATTTAAGGGGTTATCAGCTGAAAAATTTTATGGCGTAGTTGAATATAATGAAGAAGAAATAGACAATTGGTTGGTTGATTGTTCCGTGAAAAATCAAGATATTGAGGAGGAAATACATGGAATTTCTCATGACTTAAGAGACTTGGAAGGCGAATTATTCAATATTAAAATCAGGCATGAAATAAATGTTGCACCAATGAAAAACTACATTGAAGATTGGTTTAAAAAGGCAATTGACAAATTAACCAAACAAGGCCAAGAAGCAGTTGAGACGGTTCCTATAATAGTCAATGAGGACAATAAAAGGACAGCAAAAAGCAAGTGAACAAGGAGAGAGACCATCATAGTAAGTTTATATTGATCACCTCTTGCTTTCTTTATCAATTTTTCATCCAGTTACTCCACATACTTAACTAGAAAGGTTTAACCGAAATCTGATAACTCCTTCTTGTCTTCTTTCCAGATCTTGCTACTATGTCATCGCCTGCCATCTTCTTCCACAACTTATTTCTTGTTTATATTTTTTTATTGTCCGCAGGAGCCCCAATCCCAGTCCTAAGGAAAAATGCATTTAAATTTCAAGGCTTTGTAACAGACTCTATATTTTTCAGAAATCCCAAAGAGAACTATTTTGAGATCAGTTTTAACTATATTTTATAACTATGAGTTTTGAGTGTAAAGTATTTGAGATTGATCTATCAATATCTTCATTTGAGCTCCCCATGTGTTTACTCTATTAAAGTGATCTTATGCGTGCAAACCATTTTATTTTATTTTATGTGACCAGATATCTTTAGTTTAACTATGATGGATGTGAGGAAATTTTGTTTATCTTTTTTGTGATGTGTGATGTTCCTAGTCATTTCTCATGAACTCTCTTAAATATATATATATATATTACTGCAATCTTTATATTTTTTTTATACTACAGTGGACTTTCTCAAAGTCCTATATTATTTTGAAAATATAGAATTCCAAGAAAATGTTGAAACAAAGAGGAGTACCACCTCTATAAAAATGTGGGGGGATTTGTATCCTCGTGAGGTTGTCATTTCATTCCTAATGTATTCAAGCGTCAATGGGAGGTTAGGTCCATAACATTCCCTCCCCCTTAAACATCCTTGTCATCAAGGATTGAGATGAGAAAATTGTTGCAGAATGGTAGTTGTCTCCCAAGTGGCATTTGTTGGAGTTGTATCTTTCCACTAGACTAACACTTCCTAGATGGTGTGTTGATGAAGACGATGCTCACGCTCGTCCAAAAATTCTTGTGGCTAGAACCAGATGGAGCCTTATTCATCCAACTCAAGAAGGCTGGTTTGAGTTTGGCACTTAGTTCCAATCACCGTATTTAAGCATGACACATGAAAAACAGGATGGAGCTTAGAATGACTGGAGACATCCACGTGCTTGAGAACTATATAAGGACCATAAAATTTGGGAGCCATTTTCTGAAAATGGTCAGCCTTGAGTGAATTTTTCTTATAAGGTTGCAGTCAAAGAAACACTTGGTCTCCTTTAGCAAATTGAGATTCAGAGCGACCTTGATCTGCTTGTTGCTTCATGCAATTCTGAGCCATGACCAAATTCTCTTTGAGGGTACGAAGAATAGCCTCTCGAACTGTAAGAATTTGGTCAACCGCCTAGACCTTCGAGACACCTAGCATGTATGAGAGAACTGAAGGTGGATTTTTTCCATATACTGCTTCAAAAGGAGTCACGCAAGTAGATGTATGGTAAGAAGTGTTGTACCATCATTCATCTAGTGGTAACCATTGAGCCCATTGATTTTTCCTTTCAGATGCAAAACACCTCAAATATGTTTCCAAAAAATTGTTGAAAAATTTAGTGTGACCATCAGTTTGGGGATGATAAGCTATGTTGACATGCAATTGGTGCCCTATAGCCTGAACAGTTCTTGCCAAAAATTGATGGTGAAAGTGGGATCTCGATCAAAAAAAATATAATGAGGCATGCCATGAAGCTTGAAGACATGATCCATGAAAAGTTGATCCATAGTGGAGGCGATAAATGGGTGTTGAAGAGCACATAAATGAGAACACTTGGAAAGACTATCAACGACCACCATGATGACTGACTTATTTCTCGATTTAGGTAAGCCCACAATAAAATCCATATAGATGTCCCTCCAAATAGCAGGTGGAACGAAAGTGGTTGTAGTGTACCATGAGCTTTGACTGTTTCACCCTTGTTGCATTAACAAACATCACATTCTTCCACAAAATTGTGAACATCCTATTTCATACCATCCCAGAAAAAAGAACGTTTGACTCGGTCATAGGTTTTGGTAAATCTTGAGTGCCCAACTGTGGGTGTAGCATTAATCTCATAAAGAACCATGGATTTAAGTTGTGATTGTTTACTTAAATACAAATGGCCTTTGTAGAGAAGCTCATCATTGTTCCAAGAGTACCCGGGGGAAATTGAAGAATTGGCTTGCAATTGTTGGATCATATGTGAAATTTTGGGATCTTGTAGCCATTCCTAGTGAACATCTTGGAGCCAATATGGTACAATGAAGGAGAGGAAAAAAATGGACCCTTCATATTCATATTTTCTTAAAAGAGCGTCAATAACCACATTTTCTTTTCCTTTCTTGTAAATGATCTCATAATCATATCCAAAGAGCTTAGTCACCCATTTTTGTTGCTCTGGGGAGGAAGGTCGTTGCTCCAGAAAATACTTGAGGCTTTGATGATCTGTCTTAATTTGGAAGTGTTTCCCCAATATATAAGGGTGTCAGATATTCATTGCATGTAGAATAGCCAACATCTCATTTTCATAGATTCATTGGCCCAAATGTCGCTCTAATAGTTGTTTGCTTGTAAAGGCCAAAGGTTGTCCATCTTGCATAAGGACTACTCCAATTCCTCTCCCTGAAGCATCACATTCCAGGACAAAGGTCTTTGTGAAATCAGGAAGGTTCGAGACCGGAGTGGTGCACATAGTCACCTTCAAGGCTTGGAAGGCATGATCAGCTATGGGAGTCCAAGTGAAAGAATTATTTTTAAGGAGAGAAGTGAGAGGCACCGAAATCTTTCCATAATTCTTTAAAAACTTGTGATAATAGCATGTTAAACCCAGAAAACCATGCAATATTTTGAGAGTCTTGGGGAGAGGCCAATCCTGTATAGCTTCAATCTTATCAGGATCCACCCTAACACCTTCCTTGCCAACAATATGACCCAAGTACTTGACTTTCGAAGCTCCAAAATCACATCTAGATTGTTTGAGGAAAACTTGGTGTTGAGAGATTTGATGTAGAAATCGATCCACATGAGCAATATAGGATGTCCAGGTTTTATTATAGATGACAATATGATCAAATAAAACTAAGACAAAATGATGGAGAAAAGGACAGAAGACATTATTCATGAGGCTTTGTAAAGTGGAGGGAGAATTACACAATCCAAAGGGCATGACCAAAAACTCATATTGGCCCTCTTGAGTTCAAAATGCAGTCTTAGGAATGTCTGCCTCTTTCATACATATATGGTGGTAGACATAATGAAGATCGAGTTTAGTAAAGAACTAGGCACCACTCAATTCATCCAAGAGATCATCAATGACAGGAATGGGAAATTTGTCTTTGATGGTGAGTTTGTTCAGGGCGTGAAAATCAGGACACTTGCACCAAGAGACTTATTTCTTAAGTACCATGACCATGAGAGAAGAAAAGGGGATCGTAATAAGAGGGATAATTCCTGCAGTGAGCAATTATTGAACAATTTTCTCAATTTCATTTTTATGGCCAAATGGATGACGATAGGGATGAACATTGGGAGGAAGGTTTTTGGGGACTACAGGAATGGAATGATCATGAACACCGCGGGAAGGAGGAATTCCCTGGGGAGTGGAAAAAACATATTGATGTTTAGAGAGTATGGATTGGAGGTACAATGGCATAGAGGCTGTCTAAGTGGCATGAATGAAGTGGAGTTATGCAATAATTCCAGAATTACCTTTTTTTAGGAGATTTTCCATGCGATGAGAACTAATGATCTCAGGGGAACCTGTTGTGATGCCTTGAAACTTATATTGTTGGCCCTCCTGGTTGAATTGCATGGCTATTTACTTAAAATTCATGAGAATGGGACCCAGAGTCCTTATCCATTAGACACCCAACACAATGTCACAACCACCCATGTCTATAGAAAACATATGAAAATTATTGACTACACGGATATAGAAATTAGTTTCTTGGGAAATGCGGCAATGAATAAAATTATGGGTGATTCCACTATCAACAAGGATGATGACCTCATAATTCTTAATGTAACCAATTATATTGAGGGTTTTGGGAGCGGAGAAGCCAGAGAGATAATTCATAGAAATGATCGGTTCAACTTTTGGAGGGTCAGAAGGTGGAGTCATGTCAGTGGGTTTATGTGACTCATCCACAGGGGTAGCCTCGACATTGTCTTCAGAAACATCCTCGGAGATGGCCATAAAAATATTTTGTTCCTTACACTTGTGCCCAAGAAAATATTTTTCATCACAATTATAACAAAGGCCCTTGAGTTGGTGTTTATCCATTTATGCCCTGGTCAATTTCTAGATATTTAGTGGAGTAGAAGGAGGAGTGGGA
Source organism: Picea engelmannii (assembly GCA_009831015.1). Taxonomy (NCBI): domain Eukaryota; kingdom Viridiplantae; phylum Streptophyta; class Pinopsida; order Pinales; family Pinaceae; genus Picea; species Picea engelmannii. The sequence goes on from ML808745.1 coordinate 131,165, forward strand.
GTGATTGGTTTAGGGAAAGGAATAAAGGATGGTTTTCCGGTTTGAAAAGAGACAACATGTTGTGATTCCTTATCTCTTTTAGTATCTTCCACCCAACTCTGAGTTTGACCCGTGAGGACATGGGCATGGATCTCATCCTTGAGGCCACTGATAAAACATTCTCAGAAAAAAGCATCAAACATTCTCTCTGTGCGGAAATCCAATCGCTGAAAAGAAACTATATAGTCTTCCATTGTGATAGATTGTTTCAACTTAGTCAAACAACCTAAATGGTGGGAGTCAATGCAAAGTATTCATAAAGTTCTGCAACAAATTGTGTCCAAGCTGCATACCCTTGGAGGGCATTTTTTCACCATTTCCAATGTTCTAGATCTATATGGAGAACACCATACCTTAGTTTGGCTATCTCATCAGTAATTTCATACAAAGAGAAATAGTGTTCCATTTGAGTGACCCAACCTTTCGGATCCGAGCCATCAAATTTTTTCACCTCCACATGATTTAGACGCAGGTCCCGCTAAAATTTGTGGGGAGGAAAATATGTGGAATGGAAGGATTCAGGACCATCAGGGTTATAAGGTGTGGAAGAAGAGAAAGGATTTGGGGTGGGCTTAAACAAGGAAGTCAAATTGTTCACTGCGTTCTAGAATTGCTGACAGGTGGCGGTAAATTGAGTGATGGTTGTGGGAAGTGTTTCAAGCAGAGAAAGCCAGGATTTGATGTTACCAATACTATACATAATGGAAGAGATATCACTCTGATTTTTGTCATGATATTTGTTCAAGGTGGTGAGACGTTATTCCCAATCTTGGCTGCGAGTTTGGGTCATGGGGATGGGACAGGGGGGGAAATAGGATTGCTCAGAAATGAGTTACTGGTGATTGGTACCACTACGATCAGTGAAAAGAGAGGAATTCAATGGGATAGATTCCCAATAGGGGTGTCGGGAATGAGTCGGGTCCACAAAAAAAATTTGTTAAAAAATGATAGGTATGACTGCAATGAGGGAGAAGATAGGAATCAAATGGGATAGGTCTCAAATAATGGTTTTGGTAGCATCCGTACATTTTTTAATCTTGCAAAGTTATACTATGATCTAAATAATATTGCAGTGATGAAATGGACAAATGTTTAATAGGAAAAAATGTGTAGGAATTTTGCAACCATAATGCAGGAGGTACAATTGAACAATAATAGATCGTGTTTGTTCTATTTTTGTTTCCGTCCCAAGGGTTAGGGTATTCATGGTTTCTACAGAAAATGATTTTCCCTGTGTTATATCTCTCTAATATATGTGTGGGTTCCTGCAGTAGTACTCGACCCAATATCTCAGGAAACCAACTGAGGAGGCTAGATTGTGCCCTTAGCCGTACTACCCGACTACCCATGCACTAGAGAGTATCTATCCGAGTGTTGTTCTTGGTGGCACTATAGTAGTTAGGTGATCGATTGGTTTATTTAGAGAGAGCTTCACGATATCTAGGTTGATCTGTATACAAGTGTTGTTTGATGTGCTACCACTCAAAGGGGTACCAACATGGGTTACAAGGGTGGCCAACAATGTGTGCTTAAGTACCACTTGTAGTTCATGCATGTATGCTTCCCCGACCATGTATTTATGTGTTGAACAACATATCTTTGTAGCTTTATGATATTGAAATATGTCTCTACTCTGAAAAAAATTAACCCACAATTTTCTACCAAGGAAAGTGCTATGATACCACTTGTAAGGTACCAGATCTATTATAATAGCCGAAAATAGAAATATTGTAGAGAATAACAGCGGAACAACACAGTAGATGAAAACACAACACTAGAATTATACCTTTATTGATAGGCAACAATGTTCACTTGCCTCTTTGAGGGGGAAACCTCAAGCAGAGTAGTGTTTTAGTACAATAATTCTCAATACAAAAATTCTCATACCCTCTACTCCTATTTATACTAAATCTATCTATCCAAAAGAACAATCTAGAGGAAGATCCTTCTAGAAGCAAAATCTTTTATCGGGTCTTCTTACATTTGACTTATTCTTCCTTATTTGTAGGCCTTATTAATATTGGCCTTTATTACATGTAAATATATTATTCTACCTACGTGGTGGGTTAGGGAGGTTAGGTCCCTAACATCCTGATTGGTTGCATCCTCAGTCATTGAAGCAAAACCTACTGGAAAAAAATTAACCCACAATTTTTTGCCAAGGAAAGTGCTATGATACCACTGTAAGGTACCAGATCTATTATAATATCTAAAAGTAGAAATATTGTAGAGAATAACAGTAGAACAACACAATAGATGAAAACATAACAATAGAATTATACCTTTATTGATAGGCAACAATGTTCACTTGCCGCTTCGAGGGGGAAACCTCAAGCAGAGTAGCGCTTTAGTACAATAATTCTCAATACAAAAATTTTCATACCCTCTACTCCTATTTATACTAAATCTATCTATCCAAAAGAACAATCTAGAGGAAGATCCCTCTAGAAGCGAAATCTTCTATCAGGTCTTCTTACATTTGACTTATTCTTCCTTATTTCTAGGCCTTATTAATATTGGTCTTTATTACATGTAAATATATTATTCTACCTACGTGATGGGTTAGGGAGGTTAGGTCCCTAACATCCTGATTGGTTGCATCCTTGGTCACTAAAGCAAAACCTACTGAAAAAAATGGATCCTCCATGGAGGTCTCACATGCCCTAGAATCCTCTTTCCTTTGAACCTCATGTCTTACCTCCTCTACCCATGAAACCTTCTTGGAAGACCCCTATCTTCCACCTATACATGAATTTAGACTCCCTCTGGATGAGTGATGCTCCCTCTGGACCTGCACTACTAGTGGGGCCACATGCCTCACCAGTGATGGTGCTACTTGATCCTCCTCGTCTATCTCTCTTCTACTATTTGCCACAAATTTCATAGGTTGTCCCCTCAACCTATATAGGTTCTCATCTCTAACTCCAAGAACCATTATAGATTTGAAGCTATATCATCTAGGAATAAACAATGTGTTTACATCTTAAAATAATATGTGGTATCCCTTCCTCTCAATATTCGAGACTAAGAGGACACTCCTCTTGAGTTCTAGCACCCACAACACATTTAATCACTAGCAAATTTGGCTCATTTTGCGATGGCTATTTCGACGCTCTTGCGACATTATGTTGTGGATATTGCGATGAATCTTGAGTCTCTGAAACGTCATTTTATGTCACGTGGCAACTGCGATGAACTTGAATTACCATCGCAAGAGAGACGACCCTAGGGAACTTCTCACAATTGTGACAAAAAAAGAAATATCATCGCCAATACGACAATATAGGAAAACTAAGTGAAACCAACATTTCGTCGCAATTGAGACAACCATTGCGATGATAGATTTCGTTGCTTACATAGAAAATGTGTCGCATCAATTTAATTTGTCGTCGCCCTTGTGATGACAAATTTTTTTGTTTATGTAGCAACTACGTCACAGCAATTTAAGTTGTTGTCGCACTTGCGACGACCATTGCGAGGACAACTTTCATTGTTTATATAG
>ML808746.1:16371-30832 GCA_009831015.1 Picea engelmannii
TTCTCAGCAGGAAGCATGTAAAAGGTCAAAGGAAAATTCATTGAATCACAAAGTAGCTCAGTAAGTGAAGAAACAGGGTATGGACCTCCAAAAAATACAATTTTTGAAGAGATTTTGTGCAAAAAAGGGTTGGCACTCTGGTGTAATGGACACCAGGGTATTATAACACTCTTTCCAACACCTTTAGGGAGTGCCGACACTTTTCTAACATGGGCAGGGGGGCGCCAGTCTCAAAACACATAAAAATGTCCAAAAACCCAAAATTTTGATCAAATTATTTGCAATCAAGATGAGTGTGTTGGGGCAAAGAGTCGATCAGCAAGTGCAATCAGATATGAAGTGGTGAACAAGGTCTAAGAAAACAACAAAGTTCAAGACAAGGTCTTATGAGGAAAAATCAAAACCAAAAGTTTCGATTTGATTCTCCCCAGTGGAGTCGCCAATTTTTGTTGAAGGAAAATCTCCCTGCGGACAGGTAGATTTCCTCAAAGAGATAGACCCTTAACTCTAAGACAGAAAGTACCTATCATGGTCACTGACTTCCTTTTATATATAGATGGACTAGTGTGTGAGGAGGAAGGAGAAAAGAAGTACCTTTTACTGGTGTTTGTCCTTGCACGCTCCGAATTGAGCTCCAATCTTTCTCTCTTTGATAAGCCCTGTAGACAAACAAAGTATAACCACTTCCTACTCTATCAAGATTATTCTAAAATAGGTCTATCTACTAAAGAGACAAATTCATGTGAGATTAAACATGAATTAGAAATAAATAGGCCAAGCAAATTATATTAATGAGGACAAAACATTGCTTACAGTCATGGATGGATTGCAGCAGTTTTGTTAAGTCCTCCTTGTCTACCCCTTTCTCAAAATATCCACGATATGAATGATGATAGCTTCACTGATTGATCCCTATGAGATCATAGGTCTCTTTCTTCCAAAATATCTTTGTTCCAGCACCACTTATAAGATCATAAGTTTGATGTGATTCTCACTTTCCAGTCCCCTTTCACCATGAGAAGGCTTGCTTATATAGCCTTGGAGAGGCTTTAACCACTTGAGATATCCTTGGGGAAGTTGAGGATTTTCCTCCTACAGTTGAGGATCTTCCCTAAGATCATGGCTGGACTAGGGATTCGAATCCAACCACCTTCCAAGAATGAAAATATCCTTCCCCCATTCATCTCAACAACTTAACTACTGCCTAGAATAGGCAACGCTCCCTCAAAAGGGCCATTAGAGTGTTGTAGCGCTCCCCAATAGGCTTAAGGGGGCCACCAAAACTCCTAAAGACACCATCGCTCCCTTAGAAGGGAAAAATGAGCTTTATAACGCTCCCAGATAGTGTAAGGGGGAGCGTCAACACTCCCAGAAGAGGTATAGGGGAGCATGCTCCTCCAAAACTTAGTTTTTTGAGTGGTTTCAGATGGGAAAAGGTTCATGATCTTAGTTAAACTTTCCTCCTCTTCCAAATCAAGTGTTTTAACATGTGTCAAGTGTCCTCCTGATGTCATTTACAGGCACGGCATAGGCATCATGACAGTATGCTTCCCTGACACTTGCGATACTTGTGAGCAAAATGTGACACTTGCGACCTTTCTAATGATGACACTTGCGACACTATCAAAGTGAGTATTTTTTATGTGTAACACTACTTAATTATGAGTCGGTAGGGATAGAGAAGAGAGAAAGAGATACATTATTCTCCCCTTTGATGTTGATCCCAAGATCCAATCTACTAAATATCTCGGTCTTCTATTAGAACCAGCCTGCAAGAAGGAGACAAAACAAGTGTTGCTACAAAGGTAGTTATCTCATTAAAATCATGTGCATGTTATTAATCAAATTCAAAGTAAGTGTATAAATAAACATACAATAAATACCATAAATGAGAGAAAACAAACTATTTTATTATCAACAAGTGGAAAAGGTAAGTTACAACCTTGTCTAGGCTTTAGGCACAATCTTGAAGCCAACTATCTGGGTTACTCCAGGAATCCTCAAGAATCAACTCAACCAAAGAAAACTTCCTTCAATGAATCAGATAGAAATAAGGAGACACTTTATAGTCATATCAATTGAGAAAGAAGTGTTGGAAAAGGAGTTTCGAGACCAAAGGGCATGTTTCTTAAAGAATTATAGGGAAGGGAGGCTTGCTAGATACTAGAAACATAAATTTTCATGAAAGGAATTGACCTCTCCATAGCCCTCAATGATTGTTTTATATCATCCCAAATATGTTTGGGGAATTGGATTCTGTTGAGTATGGGAAAGGTTCATTGGGAAACAATTCCAACCAAAAAACTCACCCGAAAACACGGGATTATTTTATTTTTCAAAATTTGAGGGAATTCATGGTTTGCAATGTGGTAAAGAGAGGATGTCCACGCTTTTCACTAGGGAAGCCCATGGATATGCTCTTAGGGAATATTTTTAAAGTAATTTTGAGACGTCGTTTCAGGGGAAAAACTAGCAAGTAGTAGGAAAGGGTTAGGCCATGGCAAAAAAGCATAGGTGTGGAATTTTTTGATACAACACCTAGTTCCAGAGAACTTAGTGATTTGGTATTAAAGGAAGTGCATAATTTTCCTTATGTCAGACATGTCAATTACTAGAAAACAATTGCAGAAATAAGAATCCAATTCTTTTGGCCTAGGATGAAGAAGGATATTGTTGATTACATTGACATATGCATGGAATGTGAGAGAGTTAAAGTTGATCATAGACACCCAGTGGGTTTTCTCCAACCACTTCCAATTCCAAAGAATAAATGGGAAGTGGTAGCAATTGATTTTATGACTAATTTTCCCATGACAACAAGGAAACATGATTCAATAATGGTAGTGGTTGATAAATTGACAAAGGCTGCTCACTTTGTTCTTGTAAGCACAACTCATACAACAACCAATATTGCATAAATTTACATGGATTTTGATAGGTTGCATGGCATACCTAAGGCAATTGTTTCTGACAGAGATACCAAGTTTACTTAAAATTTATGGAGGGGATTGTTTAAAGGTTTTGGTACAAATATGAATTTTAGCAAAACATACCATCCACAGTCATATGGGAAGACATAAAGAGTCAACCAAGTAATTGAAGACCTGTTGAGAATGTATGTGATGGATAAACCATCTAAATGGAAAGATTACTTGCATTTGGTTGAGTTTTCCTATAATAACGGGTGTCAATATTCCTTTAAGATGATCCCATTTGAAGCTTTGTATGGTAGAAAATGCAATATTGCAATGAGTTGGGGAAACCCAACATACAGAGTGGTACTTGGGCTAGAATTTCTCAAGGATATCGAAGATCATATCATTAGAATTAAGCAGAATTTGAAGGTAGCATGAGTTAGAAAGAAGAGTTATGCATATAATATAAGAATATAACAAATAGATAATTTAAAGTGGGAGAGCATGTACTTTTGAAGGTGAAGCCCAAGAAGATCTCATTGAAGTTGGGAAGTTGTACAAAGATAGTAGCCATATTCTATGGTTCATTTGAGATATTGGACATAATAGAGCTAGTTTCATACATGCTTTCATTTCCTGCTTCCATGAATATGCATAATGTATTTCATGTCTCTTTGCTGAAAAAGTATGTACATAATCCTAATCATGTTATTGATTGGATTTTGATTCAGGTGGAGCTAGAAGGAGAGTTTCAGGTCTAGTCAATGCACATATTGGGAAAAAAAGTAAAAATGTTATGGAATCGAGTCATAGAACTAGTAAATTTTCAGTGGACCTACTACCAGATGCTACTTGGGAGCATCTAGATGCCATGTGGGCAAAGCACCTGTGGATTTTTAAATAATTTTGAAATTTTGATTTATGTTTTGTATATGAACTAAGGACTATGCCAAAATAATGGGAAGGGGAATGAAATACCTTGATTTTGGGTCCCCTGATTAAATAATGTATTTATTTATTTTATCAAAGGTCGGAGTTCCCAAATAATTAAAAGAGGTAGGAGTGCCTAGGAAATGTAATGCTTTGATCATTATTAATAATAAAATACATCGTTGGTTACAAGACAAACAAGGAAAAGAGTTATAGGGAGATATGATTTTTCAAGAGATGGGGGCTTGAGAGGATAAGTCATTTTATTATGTTTTATTTACCCACAATTATTTTAATTAAGATAATTGGTTAGATGAGTTTCTTGGGGGAGGCCATGTGGTTCTTGATTTACAAGTAAATATGCAAACCCATATTTGGGTTGTTTGGGGGTTCACACTCTTCATTTTGTTCAATCTCTACATTCACTCTTTCACTCATTGTTCCTCATTCATTATTGATCTTGGCTTGGGAAGAAAAAACTAATTACTGGGAAAGAAACCATTATTGGTTGGATGTAGTGTTTGTTGGTGTATTACAACCATGGATTGGTGCCTACATGCCTAAGATGCTTTGGCATGTGTTAAAATTTGTTCACAACTACGAATACTGAGAGTCTCATCATGGAGATTCTTGACCAGATGCATTGGAGCCCTGGAAAGAGGTGGATATCCTCAAGGACTATGTGGCAATGAAGGAATTACATTGTATTTGGGTGGCGTTGTTGTAGAGAAGAGATATGGTGTACTTTGGATTGTTATGTGTTGAGAAACCTATGAGAACTTGAGTTATGACTTGTTTGGGAAGCTGAGTGTCATCCTAAAAATCGTCCTTGTGGATTCATAGCCCTGACTCAAGAGTGACATTACTGTTGAGAATTGGAAAAATAGTGTCTATGGTTGGGTGGAATATCCTTGGTCTGCATCCAGTTGGTGATTGAATTTTTTTAAGATAAGTGCTCTCTATCATGGTTTTATTTTCTTGTATATTTGTTTATGTTGTGTATTAACTATTATCTATGAAATTTGGATTTATAATATGCATGCTTGTTGGTTATTATTGTTCATAGAATAACAATCATTTATTTTATGTTGTAGAATGAATCTTGATTATTGCATGTGATTGTTTCATGCTTCTTTATTAATTAAATGCTATCAGAATTCAAAATCAATTTTGAAGTGATCTTTTGGAGTAGCGTAGCTAGCCTATGGGTGGTTGGGTATGTTGTAGGAAGGGAGACCTATTTTAGTGGGGAGTATTATCAGGGGAGAATATTATCATCTATGGGTGGCACCCTAAACATATAATAGTGAACTTGGGAAATTAAATACTAAGTGGGTGTCTAATGTCTCCAACAATTTATAATTAGAGAGGAGGAAATGTATCTAGTTAGGGCCAATATTGTCTATTATTTTCCCTTGGTTTAGTTGTATCTAGTAAAAATTATGTTACAAACATAATAAATATATAAATAACTAAAACTACTAATTAATAATTGGTTCGTGAAGAGACATGGGTCACACATGTTTACTCTCATGACCAGTTAATTCCTATAAGGTACACTATCATGTGAGAAATATATCATCATTCTATCAATCATAAATAAATATATTACTTACAAAAATGATTCCTCATACAAACAATATTCTTGTAACAGTGGTATTAAAGTGATTTATAAGTTGTATCTATCTATACAGTTATAGCGGACAGTTGATTCATACTAGTACTGCCACCGTATATCCACCCGTACTTGTCCATTGCGATATGTACCTAATTGTTGTTGTCCCAATCCATACATGTCCCGATATATATGATCCAACGTCACCCATGCAAATTCTAACCTTGTACAATATCTAATGAAAACAAATATTCAGTAAAAGAACAAAAAAGATACAATGGCAAATACAAACATTACATAGAGATTTTTCCCCTAGAAACCCAAACTGGGAAAACTGACATATTATATATTCATTCATGTATGTTACATTGGTTACAATAAAATATACATATAGGATCAAGTGGAATCCAAAACCCTAACCCAAATGACCTAGATTAGTCCACAACCCTAATTCCTTAACTAGAAATAGAAAACCATCGAAAAAAACCATGTGCTGAAAAACCACCTAAATATGTGAAACATTTCCCGAGGCACGTGAAACGTTTCCCAAGACACTACTACTCATGAAAATAATATAACACATACCCAACATTCTCCAACTTTTCTTTTTCTTTTCATACAGGGGGTTATAGGGTTACATAGTCAACAATCTAGGGCAACAATGCTCATGGATCCTCAACACCAAGAGAACTTCTCAGTGCTCACAAATTTTGTTAATGAATATGAAACATTCTTCAAAGTGTCCACCTTCATCATCAATATTTTCTTTTCTTCAACCATGTCTCTCACAAAGTGATATTAAATATCAATATGCTTTGTCTTTGAATGATGAGTTGGGTTCTTCGCTAGAAAAATTGCACTCTGACTGTCACAATATATCCTTACATCTTGTTGTACCAACCCAATAATTGAACACAATCTTTGTAACCATACTGCTTCCTTACTTGAATGAGTGGCTACCATGTATTCGACTTCTGTAGTTGAAAGTGCCACTACAACCTGTCTTTTTCTCATCCAACTTATTTCTCCTCCAAATAGGTTAAACACATACCCACTTGTAGATCTCCTACAATCCAGATCTCCATCCCATCTTGCATCCACAAAGCCAAGTATATCCACCACTATGTCCAATCCCGATCTTCCTTCATATCACAATCCATAGATAGTAGTGCCACGCAAATACCTGAAAACCCTTTTACTGTTGTCCAATGCTCCTTCCCTAGTTTTGACATATACCTTCTCAAAAATCTCACTACATGTGCAATGTCCGGTCTAGTACATATCACTACATACATCAAACTTCCAATTTCACTCACATATGGAACATGAGATATGTCCTCCTCCTCCTCATGTGTATTGGGACACCTATCTGCAGATAACTTTACACGAACATGAATAGGAACCTTGACCAGTTTACATTTGTACATATTAAACCTCTGCAATATTGTCTTGACATATTTTCTTTGATTTAACCAGAGTTTCCTCCTTTTTCGATCTCTTTTAATTTCCATTCCCAAAATTAAATTTGAAGCACCAAGATCCTTCATATCAAATTTATAGGACAACTGATTTTTCACATCCTCGGTAATCTCCTTGTTGTTTCCTATCATCAGCATGTCATCCACATACAAGACCAAATAAATCAAATGATCACCAATTAATTTAAAATACAAAAATTGATCCTCTTTGCTTATTGTGAAGCCAAGTCCCAACATACAAGTATCAAATTTTTTATACCACATCCTTGGTGATTGTTTTAAACCATATAGAGACTTTTTCAGCTTGCATACTAGCTCCTTCTTTCCCTTCACAACATAACCTTCGGGTTCCTTCATATAGATTTCTTCCTCTAGATCCCCATGTAGGAATGTTGTCTTCACATCTCTTTGTTCTATTTCAAAATCAAATGCAAAAACAACAGATAATAGAAATATTATGGAGGTTAACTTGGCAACAAGAGAAAAAATATCACCAAAATCAATTCCCTCAACCTAGGAATAACCCTTTTCTACTAACCGAGCTTTGTATTTCTTCACTTTTCCTTATGCATTCAGTTTCTTTTTAAATACCCATTTGTTTCCAATGGGATTTCTTCCAATTGGAAACTCCACTAGATCCCAAACCTCATTATTATCCAAAGATGCCATTTCTTCATTCATGGCCCTTTTCCAGAGATTTTTATCCTATGAATCCACTGCCTCTCTGACAGTTTTAGGATCATCATCAGTAATAAACAAAGAAAAAGTTTTAATGGAAATCATACGGAGTATACCTTTCGGGTAGCCTTCTTTCTCGAACCGATCTCCTCAATACTGGAATATGAGAATCTTCTTCTTCTGATTCTTGTTCTTCTATAGAGTCTGAATCAACATCTTTTAAATCAAACTTTATTTTATCTTGTTCTTCCTTACTTGGTAGGACTTTGTAAATGTGTTGAACCTGCACAGAATAGATCTAGCTATAAAATACTACACACATTTACAAAGAGAAATTGAGAAAGAAGAAGCAAGATAGAAAGAATGGAAGAATTCTCTTTAACCGTATTCCACACATAAAGAGTGAATAATTTACAATATATATAGGATACATGAGTAAATAATGAGCCATAGTGGTGGTCTAGATTGATCTGGACACACACCAGTAATTACAAGAGTAAACTGCCACCTAGTCTATTCTCTCAGGCAGTTACGGGAGTGAACTGCCAGCTCACTGAGTTAACTAGTCAACTAGTCTTCAGTTAACTGACTGAACAAAGATTAGTGAGTTGGTGATGATCCCAATGTTACATGGTGACAACACCAATGCAACATCTAAACTCAACTCAACTAGTCAAACTGAAGTGTCAACTGAAAGAGAATATTCTCCAGGTGGAATATTCTCCCCTACAATATAGGAGATTGGATAATGACTAATTATGACTAATAAACAAGGAATAACCTTAGGAAAAATTAATCCTAGGTTTGTGTGAAGTAACTCCAACACCCCCCATGAACATCACTATGGTCAAAATAAAGAATGGGTCCTGGCTACGAGGCCATGTTAGGTACCCAAATACAAAAGATACACTGAAATAAATGAGGAAAGAGGGAAAACCTCATGGGAACAAACCCCCCCCTCAAATTACAATGCATAAAATAAAAAATGATAAGGAACAAAAGGAAATTGCTAAGCAGCCATGTCCTTCACTCCAAGAAGACCTCACAACTGTGCAAGTTTGTGATCTTTGAAGATTTTGTTGAAGATTTCGATGTCTTCATGGATCTGATGAAGTATATGCATCATTGATATTTCCACACATATCCACTTTATCTTATTTTAGTGAATAATATCCAAATAAATTTTGGATGAAATTTTGAAAACCATGCGGCCATTTCTAGAAAAATGTTGAAATTTTGTTGATTTTAAAACAATCATAACTTCAGTTTACGGACTCTGTTTCAGATGATTTTGTTTTTTGAAATTGGATATTTTTCCAAGAGGAATTCAAATATCCAATTATTTTCTGCAAATGTTTCTCAGAAAATATCATAATGGCATCTTATATGAGTGGCTCCCTTTTTGACTCCTGAGATGCATGCATGGTGCATGAAAAAGTGTCTACATGTGACTCCTAATATGCATGCCATATATCTTCCACATGAATTTCAGAAAACAAATCTAAAATGGAGTAGACATCATCTTCAATTATTGGAATACTAATTTTTGAAAAAACGTTTGTATAAGACTCTTCATAATAAGAGACTTGATCTCTTGATGGCTTCTCTTATGACTCTATCTATTTGACCTCCTGCATGAAATCTTCACATTATTCTTTATTCCCAAATAGAACCTCCAATATGGTCCATAATTCGGGAGAAACAGACATGCCGATACTTCCTATGGCCATATCTTTTCTATTGAGAAAGTCATTTTTCTCATCGATAGAATCAGGATCTATTTCCATTGCATTGTTATTTGGTACAAGATTTTTCATCTAAGATGAAGAAAAAATTTTGGATTCCATTCCAAATAGTTATGAGGTGTGAGAAGTATTTCCGGTGAATAATCCATCCTTTTGTTGTCTTCAATATTTTGTACCTACAAACAATTTTGGTGTAGCTTTTGCTTAGTATTCCATCGACTCTTAAACCATGTAAATGTGTTGAACCTACACATAATAGATCTAGATAGAAAATAATACACACATTTGCAGAGAGAAATTGAGAAAGAAGAAGCAAGATAGAAAGAATGGAAGAATTCACATTAACCTTATTCCACATATAAAGAGTGAATAATTTACAATAGATATAGGATAAATGAGTAAATAATGAGCCATAGTGGTAGTCTAGATTGATCTGGACACACACCAACAGTTACAAGAGCAAACTTCCACCTAGTCTAGTTTCTCAGGCAGTTACGGGAGTGAACTGCCTGCTAGCAGAGTTAACTAGTCAACTAGTCTTCAGTTAACTGACTGAACAAAGAGTAGTGAGTTGGTGATGATCCCAAATTTGCATGGTGACAAAACCAATGAAACATCTAAACTCAACTCAACTAGTCAAACTGAAGTGTCAACTGAAAGACAATATTCTCTAGGTGGAATATTCTCCCCTAAAATATAGGAGACTATATAATGACTAATTATGACTAATAAACAAGGAATAACCTTAGGAGAAATAAATCCTAGGTGTGTGTGAAGTAATTCCAATAAATTTACTATTTAAAAACATCCTCATTTCTCTAAATATCACATCTCGGCTATACACTACATTCTTAGTTTCTGGGTTCCAAAGCTTATAACCTTTGAGACCATATTTGTATCAAATAAAGATACACTTTTCGGCTTTCTTATCTAGCTTACTCATGTTTTCCTTTAGAACATGAACATATGCATCACAACCAAATACCTTGTGATGTGTGAGAGAAGGTTACTTACCAATCCATACCTCTTGTGGAGTGTTGTCATCCAACACTAATGAGGGTGATCTGTTGACTAAGTAACATGCAATACCCACTGCCTCTACCCAAACTTCGTGCCCTAGCTCGACACCACTGAGCATGCACCTTTATTTTTCCATCAACGTCCTATTCATCCTTTCTACAACTCCATTCTATTGAGGTGTATAAGGAGTAGTATTCTACCTTTCTATACCACACTTCTTACATAATTCTTCAAATTCATTCCCGCATAACTCTTCGCCATTATCTGTCCTTAGCACCTTAATTCTTTTCTCTATTTGATTCTCAACAAGAGCCTTAAACTCTTTAAAATTCTCAGAGACTTCAAATTTCTTCTTGAGGAAATATAACCAAGTATTCCTCGAGAAGTCATCTATAAATGAGACATAGTACATAGATTTTCCCAATGATGGGACCAAAACAGGTCCAAAAACATCAATATGAACTAGCTGTAAGATTCCTTCTACCCTCTTTGCACTAGAGGGGAATCTTACCCTATTTTTCTTCCCATATAGACAATGTTCATAGAAATCAAAATCCAGAGAGCAGTTAGACATACCTTCAAACATTCCTTTACCATGTATTAGTCAGATAGCCTTCTCCCTGATATACCCCAGTCTTTGATGCCACAATATAACATTTTATCTAGAGACTGTAGGAGTTTTTTCTTCTTCAAATTCAATATCAGGAACAATCGAACTATTACACCCATCACTAATAGTGCTTCCTTCCATATTATACAGAGTTCCAAAATGAACTCCTTTCAGCAACACCATTTCTCCTCAAACCATCCTGCAGGTTTCCTTTTCAATTTTTTTTTTACCCCTACATCGTCCATTTTGCTTACAAAAATCAAATTTCTGGCCAAACATGGGATGTGAAAAACACCAGGTAGTGTTCTAATCCTTCCATCTATGAACCTCAACTTGAATTTTCATCGTCCTATGATTATGGTTGTCGAATCATCAACTGAGAAAAAATTACCTCCATCATACCTTTCATATTCACAGAACCACTCCCTGTGGGGAATCACATGAAAGGATGCCCCATAGTCAACCAACCATGCCTCATGATATGCATGTGTGCTTGAAGAATCCAAGTACACATCCCCTCCTTCTTCCTTGGAAGTATTTTCTTCTATAGAATGAGATTCTTTAGATCCCTTCTTTTTCTCAACCTTGGATCTACACTGCTTCTTGTAGTGCCCTTCTTTTCCACATCTCCAACACACCCTTACAAATTTTTTGGACGATTTAGATCTACCCTTAGACTTATATATCCCACTTGAGAAATCATATCTATTCCTTTCCTGGGAACATCCTCTTGCAAATAATGTGTCTATGCTCTGCCCTTCCATATTCTTCCTTCTCATGTCCTTCGACAATAAGGATGAGACAAATTCATCAAACTTCGAGGAAGTTGTATTACTACCTATGGAAACAGCGCGACTATCCCATGAGTTTGGTAAAGAACACAATAAACTAATACATTTATCTTCATATGAAATTTTAATCTCAATAGATACTAACTGACTTACCACAATATTGAAGGCATTCAAATGCTATGCCACTAAATCTCCATCTCTCATCCTCAGGTTATACAACTTATTTCTCAAGAATAGTTTATTTAAAAGGGACTTAGACTGATACAACTTCCCCAACTTTTCCCATAAATCCTTGGTTGTAGCTTCCTCTGACACATTCAATAATGATGGATCAGAGAGACACAATTGGATTGTGCTTTTCTCCTTTTGATCCAACTTTTTCTAGTCATCTGTTGAAGTTCCTATAGGTGCAGTACCTGGATATACCATGATCCATTGATCTCTGTCCACCACCAGATCTTCCATATTGAGCTTCCACAACTCAAAACTTTTCCCATTAAACTTCTTGATCTCCATCTTCGAATTGCTTTCCATTTCTTTTTACCTAAAAAATCAATACCGTAGATGTCCCACTGTAACAAGGATTATCACAATCTCGAGCCAAACCCTTCACCACAAAGGCGTCCCCCTGAAGACAACAAATATCTAATAGAAAATGTAAATTCTAACCTTGTACAATATCTACTGCAAACAGATATTCAGTAAAAGAACATAAAATATACAATGGCAAATACAAACATTACACGGATATTTTTCCCTTGGAAACCCAAAATGTGAAAACAAACATATTCTATATGCAGTGATGTATGTTACATTGTTTACAATACAATATACATATAGGATCCAGCGACATCCAAAGCCCTAACCAAAATGACCTAGATTAGTCCACAACCCTAATTCCTTAACTAGAAATAGAAAACCATCGGCAAAAACCATGTGTTGAAAAACCACCTAAATATGTGACACATTTCTCGAGGCACATGACATGTAGTAGTGTCACATTCATATTATGACACTACTATGCATGCAAAGAATATAACACATACACAACAACCCATACATCTCCAATATCACCACCGTACAACTCTGATGTTTCCATTGTACAAGACATGACTATCCTTTTTGTTGTTGCATCTATATGATTCATCGTTGCTACACCCATCACATTTTGTTGGTACATGTCTATATCTTGTTCTCTATACCATCTCCACCATACCATCACATTTGTCCACCAAGATCTGTACACCTTTTAATTTTTTTCATCCGTAATCACTTTCTAAATTTTTTTAATTTTTTAAGTTGATGAAATTAAAAATAAAAAGAGGCAACTTATTAATTAATTAAATAATATAATTTTAACTTTATATACATAGTATATAAAGTAAACTTTGTATATATATATATATATATATATATATTAAAATAAATTATGGAAGCAAGTAAGAAAAAGAATTAGGAATTAAAAGAAGATATTAACCATCATAAAAACGAAGTCAACAGTCTAAAGTATTTTCTCAGTAACATCGATAAGAGTTTGAATGATTTCAGTGAAGGACACAAAACATGATGCAGGAGCATTGCCAACACATCAATCGAGCCAGTGCAGAAGCGGAGGACAGTTGGACGAGCGCCATCACAAATTTTGAAATTTTCCTTGAAATTGTTGCACAAACATAAATGTGTCAATTTAATGAAGTGCACTTGTATATTGTAACCGGACCTTGAGTGGATTGCTCTCGTCCTTAGTAGATAGGAGGCATTTAAGATAGTTAATGTAAAGTAGATAGAATTTAATTCTAGATTATACTGTTTGAGTGCGCAAGAGGGAAACGAGATATAGACAACCTCATTGTGCATTGTAATATTATCAGAGTTAGGAGAGCATTGTTGAGAAGAGAAAGAGAAATCAGAGAGCTGTGTAAGAACACCCATGTAATGATATTTGAATTAATAGAAGAGTTTGATTCAAATTCATGGTTTTGTGTCTATTCTCTGAGTATTGATGCTGAATGATATGCTCATGAATGTTTGCTTCCTATTATGCATTTTCTTTATATGCTGTGTATATGATTTCATGTTTGAATTTGAAGTCTGAGGGGAAAAAGGAATGAGTTTCAATTGTTTCTCTATCTGAGCAAGAATTCCTACAAGGAATGCAGTTGAATTGTCCGCAAGGAGTGCATTGACAAGAATTCAGGGTTGCGTCTCTGAAGCTTAGATAGTTTTATTGTGTTCTCATTTCCCCATAGGTGCACTTGAGCACAGGAGCCATGTAAGGAGTGCGTAGGCCGAGTAAAATTTAGGCTTGCAAACCTAAGAGAAGTGTTTAAAGACTGTTGCTGCAGGTGTGCGCAGAGTCGAGGGTCTTCAACACTTAGACGTGGTTGAAGTTTTTCCGCAAGGAGTGCGTGCAAAGGTTTTTCTTAAGGAATTGGAAGTCATGGGAAAGATCAGGAAGGATAAGGCCTTCGAATCCATTTAAGGGAAGCACGAGGAGCTTGTTCTGTGAAGTGGTTAAAACAGGTGTTGCAAGTTGCGTGCAGGTGGACAAGTTCTGTGGAAGAACACTTAGTCATTTCGTAGATTTCTAAAAGGAGGAACGAATGGTCGGTATTCTCCGAGGAGGATTCACGACATCCCTTGAGCCGTTAGATCTCACGAAGGTGCAAGGGAGATACA
>ML808746.1:50139-79196 GCA_009831015.1 Picea engelmannii
CTACTCAAATTTCCTCTTTCCAAGCCTTATATGGTTATGAACGACCCAAATGGAAGGATTTTTCACTAATTGACACTAAAGTTAAAGAAGTAAAGAATCGACTAGATGAAGAGAAGAAAATCCTCAAAATATTAAAATAGAACATAGAAACAACCCGTAATCAAATGAAACAACAAACATACAATCATATATCATAAAGACAGTTTGAAGAAGAATATTGGATTTTTGTAATACTCCAACCTTACAAACAACAACCCCTCAAGCAACAAGGGAAGAATAATTAGATCCAGACTTCTATGGTCTTTTTCAAATTAACAAAACAATTAGTGAAGTAGCTTATGGATTGAAATTACCAAGAAATTGTTGCATATATAACCTATTTCATGTCTCATGTATCAAGAAGGTACTAGGACAATCCCAACCCGTTCAAACAAAAATAACTGAATTTTATGAAGAAGGAACAATCATTTTAGAACCATCAGTTATTCTTGCCACTAAGGAAAAACATTTATGTTCCAAAACCATCAAAGAATATCGTATAAAATGGGAAAACCTTGTAGAAGATGATTCCTCCTGGGAAACGAAAAGTTTTCACCAACAATACTCTTCAATAACCCCCCCCCACCCCCCTTGAAGAAAAAACATTTTCAAAAGGGGAGGGAAATGTCACAAATATAATAAATATATAAATAACTAAAACTACTAATTAATCATAAGTTAGTGAAGAGACATGGGTCACACCTGTTCACTCTTATGACCAGTCAATGCCTATAAGGTACACTATCATGAGATAGATGTATCATTGTTTTATCAATCATTAATACATATATTACTTAGAGAAATATTTTGTGATACAAACAATCTTCTTGCAACAAATTACTTATGTTTGGTTGGGGCCAACAAGGAATATTATTTTATGTTTCTTTGCTTATATCCAATAAAGAGGACCTTGGGTTGGTTAAGTCCAAAAATTAGATTATTTTCCTTGTATACAATAAGGAGGAACTTGATATGGTTTATGTTAATAAGGCGTATTGTTTTCCCTTGAAATATTTGCATCAAACAAGTAGGACCTTAATCTAGTTGGGGTTAACAAAGCATATTATTTTCCCTTGGTCTATTTGTAGAAAGTAAAGAGGTCCTTGGGCTATTTTCGAATAGCAAGGAATATCAAAATTTTACATTGATTATTTGATATACAACAAGAAATTCATGGAATTGTTGGGGATAGCAAGGAAAAGAAATTTCTTAACTTGATTTGTTGGGAGATAATAAAGAAGTCCTTGAACTAGTGGGAACAATAAGAAATATTAACTTCTAAGCTTCATTGTTTTGGAGCCAACAATAAATTCCTTGAACTAGAGGGCCTAGGAGGGAAGATTAAATCCTTACTTATGTTGTTTGGGAGCCAAGAAGGAAGGCACTAAACTAACAAGAATAGAAATGAAGATTAAATTCTTACCTTGATTGGTTTAGAAAAAAATATTAAGGCCTTGAACTAGGGAGATAACAAGGAAGACCTTGAACTAGTTGGGGATAGAAAGGTAAATTAAACTTTCACCTTGATGTGTGTAGATCAAACAAGGATGAAATTGATATAGTTGGGGATATAAAGGAATATTATTTTCTTACCCCTATTGGTTGGGAGCCAACAATGAATACCCCATGTATCTATTTGAGATAGAAAATATATTATCCTCTTACCTTGATTAGTTAGAATCCAACAAGGAATTCCTTGATATACTTGAACCTAACAAGGTTGATTAATTCTATATCCTTGTTGTTTGGGAGATATACATAAGGACCTAAATATACTTAAGGGATAGCTAGGTAAATTTGCATCTTTAACTTGACTTGGTTGGAAATTGGAGGGAAGAATTAATGTCTTTGTTGACTTTTGTGAAAACATTGTCAAACTTAATAATGAAAATTTTAGATGTGGTAAAAAAAATCTTAAATATTTCTCATGTGAAACAATTTCCTTCCTTTTCATTTCCTTGAGTATAGGTCCTCAAATATCCTATGAAAATATCCTTTAGATCCCAAAAAGGTCATGTAGGTTCAACGACATATGGAAATATCCTTTATAGCATAAAATGCCTACTTTTGATGTTGTCTTATGCATCATGACATGGCCCTTGGTAAATTATTTAAAAACTTAAGGGTGCCTTAAAATTAATTATTCTACTCTGGAATGAACTAAACGTTTAGGCGTATTTATTTAGTTTTATAACTTTTCAAAGTTAACATAGAGCAGTATTATAAATTTTGTATCTGGTGGCTTCCCTCACCCATATTCTAGAATGAATATATTATAGGAGAGAAATTCCCTTGGTCTATTGAGTTTAACACAATAGGGAAAATTTGTTGGATTACTGAGAGGGGGGGTGAATCAGTAATAGAGAAATTTAATCCTTTTTAACCATATAATCCAAGTGTTATATCAATGTAGCATTATCATCCAATAACTGCAGAGTAAATAAGAAATGAACAAATGAAAAATCATACATATACATAGTACACCAGTGTTTTACGTGGAAACCCAAAGTGGGAGAAAACCACAAAATGCTTTTTCTTATATGTCTTGAAGAATTCCATTCATTGGAAACACCAAATTCCTTTGTTTTCCAGCTGCAACTGGAAGGAGGCTCCAACACCCTTGTTTATCAATCTACAACCTGAAGGAAGCTCCAAATCCCCTATTCTATGGATACAAATAGAAGGAGGATATAATCCCCTATGTTCTCTGGCTACAACCAGAAGGTGGCTAAAACCATATGTCCTTTCCCCATTCGACTGCCCTAAATCAGAAGTAGAATGACGGAACCATTGTGACACTATCATTGTGAGAAATACTTTTGTAAACTGATGCAGTGAGATCTTCCTCCCCCGACCTCCTTCTCACAGGATCGATAAAAAATCCTCCAGTCGAGCCGAAGAGGCTCTTTTGATCCCCTTGGGAATCACTGTTAACATTCACTATCCACAAGTCCCGCACTTTCTCCCTATTTCACCCTCTGCACTGAGTCTTGACCAAATTCCCCACAGGAAATGAATTATTAGGCTTCGGGATTTCCTAATGCCCGAGGTCGAGAGTCTCTGCTTGCTTGAACTCCCGAATGTCGATTCTCCGATGTGCCCTTTTCTCCATTTGCTAGCCCTCTTGGCTTAGCTCCCACCATATGACCACTGCCTCCACGACCGTGGCCTTACCTCCTTTCGTGGCTACTCCTATCGGGGTTTTGGCATTTGCAATGTCAAAATGTGCACGTCCTTAGGATTCACGATCTTTCGATCCCCGATATACTCCTAGCACATTATTCCTCTAGGATAAGTTCTTTTCCACGTGGCCTTCTCCTATATGAACGCAGCCATATTCTTTTGTCAGGGTTTTGGGGTTTTCGATGTCAAAATGCAATCGTCCCCAGGACTTGCGATTCCCCGAATCCTGACGCGCCTTTTCTACGATAGCCCTCCTGGCTATAGGCCTTGGCTCATATGACCGTTAACCCGTGAGCACGGTCTTATCCCTGTCGGGGCTACAGGGTTTCAAATGTTGCAAGACACTTACCCATGAGATTCCTGATCATCCAAATCCTGACTCTTCGTAGCACTGACAGCTTGCCCCTTATGACGACACCTTTCCTCTACCCTGATGTGCTGACAACTATCTCCCACTGATCGGGGTATCGCGTTTCGCGATTCCAAAGTGCACAAATAGCTTGTCCACGGGATCACCGATATCCTGATGAACTAAACTCTGATGGACGCTTCCTGGTCGAGACTTTTTTGATGACGTTGATGGCTGCCATGCATCCTTCCATATGGACAGTCCCGATTCCTCTGGGATTTCGAGCCTTTTGAAGTCCTGTTTCCTTCAACCTTGGGAACTCCAATTTCCTGATAACCAATATGCCGACAATCGCTCGGTCTCCGCCACATGCCTCCACTAATGGTCGATCTAGATCGCTTCGGTGTTTCAAGATTTGAAATGTCTCGATTCTCTTTCCCTCGAGAATACCGATTTCTCGATGAGTGCTATCCCGATGGCTACACCTCTTGTAGCTCCTATCCGATCTGATGGCTGTTGGGTACCTACTCTAGATTTGATGGCTCAGATCACTTCTTCTACATGCCTACTCCATAGGCTAAACTCTGAGCATCTTCTCTCGATCCTACGGATTACAGGATTTATGAGTGAGATTCGACGACTGTCACTCTCCTCCTTCTGTAATCTCCTCCTGAGCTCCTCCTGGACGTAATGACCAATGGTCCATATTTCTTTACCTGTCGATCTGATGGCTGCTGCTGCTCCTCTTGGGCTTGCGCACTTTCTTCCTTCCTTGGGAGAATTTTCAAGGTTCCAAAGGCCTCAACCTTTGTCTTATATTCTCTCTCTGTGAGCTCCTTTTACCTTGAGCCTCACGACATGTATACAACGCTGACCCTTCTGAGCTTTTTCTACTCTGAAATCTTCCAAAGAGTTCTTTCGTCTCTGCACTCCTTGTAGTTACAACCTTGTGCATGAAAGCACTATCCCTCCTAAGCTTTTCAACCACTCAGACCCCTAAGGGATTTTATCTTCAACTTCCTTCTCCCACAGATGGAGAATTTGACGCCTTCTTGGCTGTCTCCTACTCAAGAAACCTCCTGGTGAGTATATTTGGGTGTTCAACAACCCTATGAAGATCCTTCAGTGGGTTCTTCCCTCACTTCCAGAACTCAAAGATTTCTCTTCTCCTGTGCCTGTCTGCACATTAACTCAATGTCCTCCTGGCAGAGTTTTTCCCTTCCACAGAACATTCAGTTGTTCTATCTTATTTTGTACACCCCTTGCACTTGCTCGATGCCCTCCTGGCAGAGCTCTATAGAACCCTCAATGATTCTGTTTATTCTGAACTCACAACAAAATTCCTTCCTCAAATGCACCGCAACGCATACGCTCAATGCCCACCTGGCAAATCTATATAGAACTCAAATATTTTGTCTTCTCCTTCAACTGCACCTTGTGCCTGTGCTCAATGCTCACCTGGCAGAGCTCTATAGAATTCACAGAATAATTCTATCTACAACTATGTCTCTCATACATAGCCTTGCCTCCAAGGTATTTAGCAACCTTGAGGTCTTTTCCTGAGTTATTGGCTCCAGCTTCTATGCCTCAGTAGGCCCTTGTCTGACTCTGCAGAGTTCAGAAGTGCATCCTCAGTGCACTGGTATTCAGAGACCACAGTACTCTGTCACGCCCTCCTGGCATGAAACCTCAAAGACCTTCACCCTGGAAATCAAACACACTACTACAAATGCCAATCTAACGAACATACATTCACAACATACATAAAGGACACACACAGACATCCATTCAACACACAAATGCAGGAAAAAATGCTCTGTTATATTAACAATGGAAAATGCCTGTTTGTACAAGGTGCTCTTGAGCTCTCTCTAGCTCTCCTCTTCTCTCATATAACTCTTTCTTCTCTACTATCTAACCACCAAAATGAGATCTCAAAATATCTTTTACCTAAGGGGCTCATCGAGCGCTTCCCTCCAGGTCTACCTACTCTATTCAATTACATTGAATGGGCTGTCTAGTCCAGAATCAGATCTAGATCTTAGTCGATCTAGCATTAAAGTCGATCTTAACTACATCCTGCACAAAGGCACGACTTCCATGTCTCACCAGCCTAAGCATTTAATTACATTCAATTTCATATTTGAATGAGGACTACGCCTCTCTTTTAGCGTGCGATTTGAATTCACTGGCGTGGATGGCTGGCTGGTTGACATGAAGAGATGCTCCTACATCAAACTCCTCAGCTGCAAAATCATGAGCTCCTGCTCATGCGCTTCCCCTCTAAGTGGTTGGAAATCCTCCTGGATCCCAAATCATTCTCTGGAGTTGTTCATCCGCTCCATCCTGCTGCTGCTGCTACTTCCTTTCTACTCATCCTCTCCTCGCTAGCAGTTTCTGCTGACCTCAACATCAGCCTTCTGATCTCTTCAATCACTTTGTCCAGCTGCTCCAGTGGCTGGTCTTATTTTTGCAGTCCCCTCAGCTGCAAAATTTTTCTGCAATTGGGAAGATCACCATGATCCCCCATGCCATCTTCTTCATCTTCATCAGTGGCCTCAAGTTGCCACTCTAGTGAAAACTTCAGTTCTGTAGTCTCCCTTTGACTGACTTGTTTTTCAGCCACCTTCCCTGACAGTTCAAATTCTTCCATTTCTCTAGCTGGCCCTGGATTGTTCAACCAATCCTCCAACATCTTTAGCTCCATCTCCCATGGATTGATAAATCTGCCTACTCGCTCTTCGGCTTCCTTTGCTGCAACCTTCAATGCTACAACTTCTTTCCTTTCATCTCCCTGGCTGAAATCATTAAGTCGTTCCTCAAAATGCTCATTCTCTTCTTCTGCTTTTTCTTGTGTTTAGGCAGTCTCAAACACCTGCTCCAATCCCTCTTCCTTCCTGACAGTCATCGACAACTGTGATTGTTCTTCTATTGTTGCCACATCTGCAACAAAAAATTTTGCCTCCTCCTAGGTACGTGGTAGGAATATCCCAATTCCCTCAGTCATCAGGAGATCATCCTGATCTTCCTCCTCTTTTTTCAGCTGCACCTGCTAATCTAAATTCATCTCTGAATTTATGAGACCCTCAGACAGTCTCATCTGCTCTGTCAGCTTCTCGGGCTGATCCCAACTCACCTACTCATCCTTAACCACCTGGCAATATGGGATGTCTTTGCTGCCCTCCTGGCAGACTATGAGATCAACCGATCCCATCTTCATCAGAAACCCCTGTTGAATTGAACTCACCTCCGAGTCCATGAGACCTTCATCTAGTCCCGCATTCTCATCTCTGCCCACCCAGTAATCCGAGATACTTTTGTTGCCCTCTTGGCAGTCTGCGAGATCTCGTAGTGATCTCCTTTCATTGCCCAGCTGGCAATGTGAAATTCCCTCACTGTCCTCCTGGCAGTCCGTGAGATCCCGCAGTGATCTCAATCTGTTGCCCTCCTGGAAAACAAGAATTTCTACTTCTCTGCCCTCCTGGCAGTTCTTGAGATCCTCAGCTGATCCCAATTCATTCTCTTTATCAAAATCCTCGATACCTCTCCTAGTCTCTAGTTCACAGTCATAAATTATCTTTTCCTCTGTGGCCTTGAGGTTTTTAGCATACCTCAACCACTTTCTCAACATCCTGCGCTGCCCTCTGACCATCAACTCCTTGACTAGCCATTTTTCTTTTGCCTTCTTCATGGGCAATTTGCGCATCCTTCTCCTCCTCCTATCCTACTGCATCTCGAGTTCGAGCTTCTCTATGTCTGATTTTAATTCATAGAGCTCTCTATCCATTTCTTTATCCAATTCTGCAAGCTTTTCTGCCTTACTTTTCTTCCTCCCAACATGCCTATGGTCTCCAGTAACCATGGTGCTGTCTATGTCTACTCTCCTAGAAAATCTGTTGCTGTCACTCTGCATCCCTGAGTGTTCCAGCTTCATCCTCCTACATTCTCCCTGACTGTCTATGAACTACTTCCTACCTACAAACAAGTCCTTACAGAGTCCTCAACAACTTTGTCTTCCTCCCTTTGCTTGAAATATACAAACAAAGCTCTGGCTCTGATACCACTTGATGCAGTGAGATCTTCCTCCCTTGACCTCCTGCTCACAGGATCGATCAAAAATCCTCCAGCCAAGTCGAAGCAGCTCTTTTGATCCCCTCGAGAATCACCGTTAACATTCACGATCCACAAGTCCCGCACTTCCTCCCTATTTCTCCCTCTGCACTGAGTCTTGACCAAATTCCCCACAGGAAATGAATTATCGGGCTTCAGGATTTCCTAATGCCCGAGGTCGAGAGTCTCTGCTTGCTTGAACTCCCGACTGACGATTCTCCAATGCACCCTTTTCTCCATGTACTGGCCCTCCTAGCTCAGCTCCCACCATATGACCACTGCCTCCGCGACCGTGGCCTTACCTCCTTTCGCGGCTTCTCCTATCGGGGTTTCGGGGTTTGCAATGTCAAAACGCGCACATCCTTAAGATTCGTGATCTTCTGATCGCCGATATGCTCCTAGCGCATTATCCCTCCAGGCTAAGTTCTTATCCACGTGGCCTTCTCCTATATGACCGAAGCCATATGCTTCTGTCAGGGTTTCATGGTTTTCGATGTCAAAATGCAATCGTCCCTAGGACTTGCGATTCCTCGAATACCGACGCGCATTTTCTACGGTAGCCCTCTTGGCTATAGGCCTTGGCTCGTATGACCGTTAACCCGTGACCACGGTCTTATCCCCATCGGGGCTACGGGGTTTCAAATGATGCAAGACACTTACCTATGGGATTCCCTATCATCCAAATCCTGACTCTCCGTAGCACTGACAGCTGGCCCCTCACGGCGATACCTTTCCTCTGCCTTGATGTGCTGACAGCAGTCCCCCATTGATCGGGGTATTGCGTTTTGTGATTCCAAAGTGCACAAACAACTTGTCTATGGGATCAAAAATATCTCGATGAACTAAACTCTGATGGATGCTTCCTAGTTGGGACTTTTCTAATGACGTTGATGGTTGTGACGCGTCCTTCCAGATGGACGGTTCCAATTCCTCTGAGATTTCAAGCCTTTTGAAGTCCCTTTTCCTTCCACCTTGGGAACTCTGATTTCCCGATAACCAATATGCCGATGATCGCTCGATCTCCGCCACGTGCCTCTGCTAACAGACGGTCCAGATCGCTCCGGTGTTTCAATATATGAAATGTCTCAATTCTCTTACCCTCGAGAATACTAATTTCCCAATGACTGTTATCCCAATGGCTACACCTCGTGTATCTCCTTTCCGATCTGATGACTGTCGGGTACCTGCTCCAGATCTGATGGCTCAGATCACTTCTTCTGCATGCCTACTCCAGAGGCTAAACTTCGAGCATCTTCTCCCGATCCTACGGCTAACGCGATTTCTGAGTGAGATCCGACGACTGTCGCACTCCTCCTTCTGTAATCTCCTCTTGAGATCCTCCTAGACATAATGACCAATGGTCCAGATTTCTTTACCTATTGATCTGACGGCTATTTCTGCTCCTCTTGGGCTTGCACACTTTCTTCCTACCTTGGGAGAATTTCCAAGGTTCCAAAGGCCTTGACCTTTGTCTTCTATTCTCTCTCTACAAGCTCCTTTTACCTTGAGCCTCGCGACGTGTATGCAACGCTGACACTTCTGAGATTTTGTTACTCTGAACTCTTCCAAAGAGTTCTTTCGTCTCTGCACTCCTTGTAGTTACGACCTCGTGTGTGAAATCACTGTCCCTCCTAAGCTTCTCAACCACTCAGACCCCTAAGGGATTTTATCTTCAACTTCCTTCTGCCACAGATGGATAATTTGACGCCTTCTTGGCTGTCTCCTACTCAAGAAACCTCCTACTGAGTCTATTTGGGTGTTCAACAACCCTATGAAGATCCTTTAGTGGATTCTTCCCTCACTTCCAAAACTCAAAGAGTTCTCTTCTCCTGTGCCTGTCTGCACACTAACTCAATGTCCTCCTGGTAGAGTTTTTCCCTTCCACATAACGTTCAGTTGTTATGTCTTCTTTCGTACACTCCTTGGACTTGCTCGATGCCCTCTTGGAAAAGCTCTACAGAACCCTCAATGATTCTATCTCTTCTGAACTCATAGCAGAATTCCTTCCTCAAATTCACCACAACACATACGCTCAATGCCCACCTGGTAGAGCTCTACAAAACTCCTCAAAGATTCTGTCTTCTCCTTCAACTGCACCTTGTGCCTGTGCTCAATGCTCACCTAGAAGAGCTCTACAGAATTCACAGTAGAATTCTGTCTGCAATTATGTCTCTCATACACAACGTTGCCTCCAATCTATTCAACAACATTGAGGTCTTCTCCTGAGTTATTGACTCCAGCTTCTATTCCTCAGCACGCCCTTGTCTGACTCCGCAGAGTTCAGAAGTGCATCCTCAGTGCACCGGTATTCAGAGACCGTAGTACTCTGTCATGCCCTCCCGGCATGAAACCTCAAAGACCTTCACCCTGGAAATCAAACACACTCCTGCAAATGCTAATCTAATGCACATACATTCATATCATACATAAAGGACACACACAGACATCCATTCAACACAGAAATGCAGAAAAAATTGCTATGTTATATTAACAATGGAAAATGCCTGTTTGTACAAGGTGTTCTCAAGCTCTCTCTGGCTCTCCTCTTCTCTCATCTAACTCTTTCTTCTCTACTATCTAACCACCAAAATGATATCTCAAAATCTCTTTTACCTGAGGGGCTCATCGAGCGCTTCCCTCCAGGTCTACCTACTCTATTCAATTACATTGAATGGGCTGTCTAGTCTAGAATCGGATCTAGATCTCAGCCGATCTAGCATTAAAGCCGATCTTAACTACATCCTGCACAAAGGCACAACTTCCATGGCTCACCAGCCTAAGCATTTAATTACATTCAATTTCAAATTTGAATGAGGACTACGCCTCTCTTTTAGCGTGCGATTTGAATTCACTGGCGTGGCTAGTTGTCTAGTTGACGTGGAGAGATGCTCCTACATCATAAACCTATATCAATAAACTTGAACCATCCATCAACCATGCATCAACCTGTACCTCAACCTGTAATCCACCTGTACCATAAACAAGTGCATCAACCATGCACCAACATGTACCAAACAACCTGTAATCAACCTATACAATAAACAAGTGCATCCAACCATGTACCAATCATGTGTCAACTACTCATCAATTATGACTCATCAATATGTACCAACATCATCAACTATACACCTCATGTATGTGCCAACTCATCAACTATTTGTCTCAACCATGTACCCAACATGTACCTTAAACAAAATCCCTCATCAATTTCATCATACAAATATGATTTGTAACTCTGTAATAGACTTGTTGTATATGATCACATACCTACAAACCTTCATTAACTTTCACAACAAGAGAATAGCATTTTCATCAAACTTTTCTTTAGTCTCACATGACTAGTTTGGGATTAGTCAACAACCATAACTTGAAATCATTATAACTATGTACTTGTAATGAATAAATATATGAAAGTATTACACAATGTTCTTCAGTTTTTTTTATGTAAATCCTCCAGGTTTCACTACTTGGAACCTCTCAGAAAAGGAGTTATAGAAAAAATGGAATACCTTGTTGAATTCTAGCTTATTCTAGAGAGCGACTTTGTAAAGCATGCCCTACATAGAATATTTGTTGAATGGATCTAAATATGTTACATAGCATACTAAATATAGTACTCTAACCAATACATTTGGTATTACTGAATTTGGATCTGTTATGAAGAAGTTATGATGGTTTTATCGGAAACACATGTTTTAGACTAGTTTCAGGACTAGCCACAAACCCTATTTTCCACAGAGTGTAACTCAAAAAATACGAATGAAAAGATGATTTTTTTACCACGGAACTTGGATATGTTTCCTCAATGGTATATCAATTTCAAAATATGAATCATTCTATAAAAAACATTATTCCAGAAATGGTGAGATGGCCTGTAAATAACATACCTTAGAAAGAATCATCAAAATAATTTATCCTCCCTTGAATTTTGGCCTTCTTTTATTCACCTTCCCTCTAAAATTCAGCTTAGATAACCTTTGGTTAACTCAGTCACCTATAGATATTCAATATTCTCAAGTTTGATATAAAATGAGAGAGCCTTGCCTCTTATTTATACTCTCCATCTTCTAGGTCACTTGACCCATTTCTAGGTCACTTAACCCATTTCTAGGTCACTTGACCTATTTCTAGGTCACTTAACCTATTTCTAGGTCACTTAACCCATTTCTAGGTCACTCGGCCTATTTCTAGGTCACTTAACCCATTTATAGGTAACTTAACCCATTTTCCTCATTTTTAGGGTTAACCACTTTCCATAATTAGAAAGTTCTCCATTAATTTATCATTTAAATATTCCTCCTGGACTTTGTCACCTCACATTATCATTTAAATAATCTTCTTTGATTTTGTCACTTCAATTTATTATTTAAATAATCCTTCTTAACTTTGTCACTTTACTTTATCATTTAAATAATAATTTCTTCTTTGCAAGCTCTTTGACTTCTTTGACCTTTTGGGGCTTCAAGCCAACATATGAGGGTCCTCCAACTTCGTAAGGCCATAACTGTCAAACCGTGAGGAGTTATGTGATGTTCCACATACCACYAGAAATGGCATGACATGTACTATTCATATAGAATAGTATTACCTTCAAATATATTAAAACTCATACCATTATACATGAAACAACCTTGGGTCCATTACCCAAACCTCTGTGCTACCAGAATTCGCTACCATACTTTCTTCAAGGGTTGACATCAATGACAACCAACCGTAATCAACAAAATGAATATAGTTGACATTTTTTTATCACATATAGAAAACATGAAACATATGTTTTTTTAGGAATGAAAAACACAACAATTATTTTACCTAACATGACATGTTCTTAATATATCCCCATATACACTTTCAAATCTAAGTGAAAATTATTAAATTTGAGATGAAGGTGGTGCCAATATTCCAGCTAAAGTTGTATCTATGGGTTGGAGCTCCATGCACCATGAGTAGGGAACCACATATTGTTTAGTCCCCAAATGTTTTGACCCACACTCAATATTATATTATTGGAAACCCTCAATGTAAAGTTGATTATCTTTTTTGTGAATGTTAGAAGTGGCACGTAAGATGACCTTCACCCAATGTTCCTAAATTGCCTAAGTTTGATAAGTTTCCTATATTCCTTTGTCCATTTTTGCGCTAGATAAACTTATGTAACCTAAGAAAGGTAACAATGGATATTATATAATTTTAGTTTTATCCTAAGTGTACAACCAAAGGATAGAGGATGCCCCCTAAATAAAAAACTCCATCTTCTTGATTTGGGCATTATACCCATAAATACTTGATATGAATCTGTGTTCCAACCAAATAGAATGTTGATTGTTTTTTAGATATTTGTTTTATTATCTTGTGTTTTATTAATGGAAACCACTCACACAAATAGATCAAATATCAGTACACTAGTGTATGACATGATTAAAACCCTTAGGGAGGGAAACATTCCATTTCACCAACCAACAATCACATGAGGGAATATATTAATTCAAAAGGAATGAGGTTGAATAATTTTATAACCTTTTACATATGCAAATATATCAAATAAAATTATCTTCTCACTTTTAGGTTGTAATGACTTTAATTTCTCATTAGAAATGTAAGTCCATGTTTCATTACCAAACACAAAAAAGTGGTTTACATTTGGCTTAATTTTACTCCATGCTTCTTCGTGTATTATATCTTTTGAAGCCTTTGTGAGAGTGTGATTATCTATGTAATTGATTCAATTGATGTCTTTCCCCCCAAAATGGGGACTTAATCCCTTAGATTGGATCATACAATTTGTCATTTCTTTAAATGTTCAATTCATTCACTAGAAACAACATTTTTCTATGGTGTATATGGAATGGTATGTTGCATATAAATTACATGTTCAAGGCAATAAGTTGTATTTGTTGTTAACATGTTCAAATCCATTATCTATTCTTAACTTATGAAGTTGGTGTCTACATTGTTTTTATATAAGGGCCTTGTAGGACAAAAGCATGTTAAAAACTTCAATATTAGTTTTTAAGAAATAAACCCAAGTGCATCTAGATAAGTCATAATTGAAAGTTAAGAAGTACTTGAATCTAGAGAAAGAAGAAAAAGGAAGTGGAAAACACAAATCACTATGAACAAGATGCAAGTGCATTGAGGCATGCCAAAGGGAATGTTTTTAAAAAATGTCTTGATTATGTTGACTAAGAACAAAATTGGAATACAAACCATCTCTTATAGAAATGAGAGAAAGAAAAATCACAATATTTTGTTTACATAGTTGTTGGAATGAGTGATAGTTTAGATGATTAAATATTTCATGCCAAATTTTTCTCAAGTCATTTCTATGAGAAATAAAATTGATGAAGAGATGATGTCTCAAAGTTTTCTACAACCACACAGTTATCAGGATTATTTTATAGTCAACGTCAAGGTTAACTACAATCTGTTGGAAACTAGTCGATCCTCACTCGACCTCCTGTTAGATGACCTTTTTACCTTCCTATCAATCACTATGACCTTAGAATCTTAGTTGATCACTTATTCTTTTCAATTGTCTTCGACCACCTCTCGATTGTTGAATCGAATTGACCATCTAGTCAAACATTCACCCAATAGATCCACCTCAACTGGCCAATTCATTGATTGTTATTTCACTACAAAGGATACAATAACCCAATATTCTCCCACATGTCTTCTTTGTTGATATAGGAGAACCTGATCTTTGTTCACAAACCCAGGGAAACAATGCCCATTTCTTCTATACACCAAGATAACTTTACTACACTCACAGACTTGGTCAAAGAGTCTATTACATTTTCCAAAGTGTCTATTTTCTCCAACAAAACCTTGTTTCTTTCCACCATGTCTCTTATGAAATGGTATTGTATATAAATATGATTCGTCTTGGAATAGTAAGTTGGGTTCTTTGCCAAGAAAATTACACTCTGATTGTTGCAATTTATCTTCATAGATTTGTAATCAAACCAAATATCTTAACATATTCTATGTATCCATATCACTTCTTTACATGCATGGGTGGTTTCCATGTATTCAACTTCTTTTGTCGACAAGTCCACAATCGTGTGTCTCTTACTCATCCAATTGATTTATCTACCGAAGAATATGAATGCATATCCATTTGTCAACCTCCATCAACTCATATCTCCACTGCAAATGAAATCAAAAAATCCATGTACATTTACTTTCATGTTAGTTTCAAGTTTATCTTGGTAACATATTACATATTCTATTGTTCCACACAAGTACCTAAGAACTCTCTTCATAGAAACCTAGTTCTCTTTCCCAGGTGTCGACATGTACATGATAAATACTCCCATTGCATGGGAAATATCGAGTTCAATGAAGAACACTGCATACATTAGAATATTAATAACACTATCATAGGGAACATGGGCCATGTCTTATATCTCTTTCTATGTCTTTGGAAACTATTTAGTAGTTAGTCTTTCCCTCAAGGGGATTCGTACCTTGGCAAGTTTTCAATCATGTATGCTAGAACACTTCAATATAGTTTTAATATACTTTCTTTGATTTAAGAAGCTCCTTCTAACTACCTGATCTGTCTTAATCTCCATTCCCAAAATGAAGTTAGCAACAATGAGATCCTTCATGTCAAACTTGGAGGATAGGTTCATCTTCATCTCCTTTATCACATTCATATTGTTCTAGCCAACAACATGTCATTGACATACAAAGATACATATATGAAATGATTTCTCGCTTCCTTGAAATATATGCAATGATCAGACTTGCTTCTCACAAATTCCAAACTAAGGATGTATGTGTCAAAATTTTGGTATGACGTCCTTGGTGATTGCTTTAGACCATAAAGGGATATCTTCAATTTTCGTGCCATCTCTTTTTTTCCATTTACTGAAAATTCTTCAAGTTGTTTCAGGTAGATTTCTTCTTCCATGTCCCCATGTAGGAGCATTATATTCACATCCATTTTCTCTATCTCAATATCAAATGCTACAATAAGAGACATTAGTAATCTAATGGAAGTTAATTTTGCAACGGGAGATAAAATCCATGAGGGCTTCACCATGTTGACCAATATTTTATCACGTTCATTCATAAACATGACTTTTTAACTGTGAAAAATAAGGTCAATATATTGTAGGTATTAGGGGGGGGGGATGTGCAGTCTCAATGGGTTTATAGGCATTGTGGGGGTATAAAAAGGGGCATCTAGTTAAAATAGGGGTTTATTTGATTGGAAATATGTATTGGGAGGGGGGTTCAATAAAAGGATGTTGGGAGGTATTTATCAATATCTAGTGAAACTAGGGGTATTATTTAATATCGCACGAACGCGAGCACTATGTCACAGGTTCACTGAGTGAAGACCCCATGAGAAAATATCAGCAAAGTCAACTCCTTTGACTTTTGAATAATATTTCACTACCAATCGAGCTTTGAATTTCTCGAATTGACCTATTTCATTCAATTTTTTATTGAACACCCTCTTACTATTGACAGGTTTTCTTCCACTAGGTATTTCAACTAAATCCCATGTCTCATTCTTGTGAAAGGATTCCAATTCTTTGACCATGGAGTGCTTCCATAGTTTACCCTTTGTCGAGTCAACTACCTCCATGACTCACTTGGGCTCATCATCTGTGGTAGATAACACATGCAGAAAAAAAATCAAGTGGATTTTACCACTCAACATGTTTCTTTACTCGTTCATACCTCCTTACAACCAGAGTCAGTTATTCAACCTCTTCATCTAATTCAGTTGACTCGCTTGAATGATATTATTTGTTCCTCAGTTAAAAAACCAAATTCTCTGGTTATTTCTCTATTTGAACCCCTTCATACTTAGAAGTTCCTATGACTTCCCTAAAGACCACATCTCAACTATAAACTATTTTCCTCAATACCATATACCATAGCTTATATCCTTTCATTCCATCCTTGTTCCCGATGTAAATACACTTGACTAGTTTATTGTCCAGTGCATTCCTCTTTTCCTTGGGAACATGCAAAAATGCATCACATCTAAAAAATATTAGATGTGAAAGTGAAGGATTCATACCAAACCATACCTCATGTGGAGTTGATTCGACTACTAATGATGAAGGAGACCTGTTTGCCAAGTACCTTGTAGTTTTGAATGCCTTTTCCCAGAATTCTTGTGTGAGCTCAACACCATTGAACATGATCCTTTCCTTTTCTATCAACATATTTTTCATTCTGTCAACAACTCCATTTTTTTGTGGGGTATATGGTGAGTTATTTTGGTGTGCTATAACGCATTGCTTGTAGAACTGCTAAAAATACATACCACATAATTCACCTCCATTGTCAATTTTCAACACATTGATCTTCTTATATATCTAGTTTTCCACGAGATATTTAAACTCTTTGAACCTTTTGAAAACCTCAAATTTATTCCTTAGGAAGTATAGCCATGTCTTTCTGGAGAAATCATCTATGAAGGAGATATAATACAAAGATACACCTAGTGAAGAGGTCAATGTTGGACCAAATACCTGACTATGTATCAATTCCAAAATCTGTGTTTCCCTTTCAACTCTAGATGGGAATCTCACATTATTTTATTTTCGATATATGAAATTTTCACAAAAATTGACTTCTAAATTAAAATCAGGAAAACCTTCAATCATACGTTTACTGTGCATATCCCAAAATCCTTTTTCTCTAATATGTCCCATCCTCTGGTGCCATAACATGGCTGAGTCATTTCAATGAGAAAAATTCAAGTTTGTCATAGTTGAGTCAGGTCTATTGAGTCCACTATTGATTTGATTCAAGTCAATTCAATAGTATTTTCGAGTCTAGTCAAGTCAGCTTCAATAATAGCAGTGTCATTTCATCCAGTTGAGTCGACATTTCCAACAACTTGTATAGGTTTCCAATACAAACTTCTTTCACCAACACCATCACACCCCTAACCATATTACATGATTCCTTTTGAAATACACACTTTTATCACTCATCCTTCCAACATATATCATGTTTCTTACCAAACTTGGAATATGTATCACACCTGGAAGGGTTCTAATCCTCCCATCTCGTAGCAAAAGTCTAACCTTTCCACGTTCAAAAATTTTGGTTGTCAAGTTGTCCCCCAATAATACCTCTCCTCCATTATATCTCTCATATTCAAAGAACCATTCTCTATGAGGATTCATATGGAAATAAACATCTGATTTGATCAACCAAACATCACATTCCAACTATGTGTTGGTCAATGCCAGATACAAATCTCATCTTTTGTTGGGAGAAGTATTTCCTTCAATAAACTTCTTCGCATCGACTCCTAGACTATTATCAACCATTTTTTACTTGAAGTCCCTTTTTTAATGCCCAACTTTATGGAATTTCAAAAATTTTCTTGTTGACTGAACCGAGGATTTAGATCTACCCTTTGACTTAGACCATAAACTAGACAACTTGCCTTTACCTTTGTTGATCGTTTGAACTCTTGCCATCAAGGAATCCTTGGTAAAACCTTTCATTTTCTTTGACCTCATTTATTCTTATAGTAGGGATGGAATGACATCTTCAATCATCAATGTGGTCAAATTTCTCACAACAACCATAACTAAGCTATCCCAAAAATATGGAAAAGAACACAACAAACTTATAAATTTCTCCTTCTTAATGATTTTGATATCCATAGACAATAATTGGCTTATTGTGGTATTGAAAGAAATCATAAATTCTATTACTAAACTCCCATAACTCAGCCTCAGAAGATACAAATTCTTCCAAAGAAACAACTTGTTTACCATGGATTTTGATAGGTACAAGTTCCCCAAAATATCCCATAATTTCTTTGTTGTGTGTTCGCATGAGATATTTAGTAGTACTAAATCTACAAAGCATAGTTGGATCGTAATCCCCACCTTTTTTTCAAGTCTCTCCCATTATTTCTTTGACATACGTGTTGGAATTGTTCAAGGACTCACAAAGAACCAATGTTCTCGATCTACGAGGAGATCCTCCATTTTAATATTCCAAAGATAAAAATTATGGCCATTGAATTTTTTGACCTCTATCCTTGAATTAATTGCCTTTCTTTCAATCAAAAATTAAATATCATTGTCTTACAAATCCCATTGGATCTAGTTTTAACACATATCCAAGAAAAAATTGAACTACTCTTCTTCATATCTACTAAGATCCAATATCTACTTAACCTTGCTCTAAAATGGATTCTTGCAAAAAGAAACAAGATGGGTTCTAATATGCTTTTACATCATGACGAACTAAAGCTCCAATACCACTTGTAGAGAATTACACTCACACTAAACCAACCAGGAAAGAGAAGACATAATTAAATAGAAAGAAATAAACACTAAACACTAAAGTACACATATATTTTACCTTGGAAACCCTTAACTGGGAAAATCAACATTCCTTGAGATATCCTTCTCCGTGTTGTCTTATTCATTCACCAAATAATGAAGTACATGACTAACCTTGGTCCACACCTAAGATGCAATCATCATCACACTCTCTTGTTTTATACAAGAACAACCCTACAACAAAATCATCTTACATTTACATGACCATTGTCTATAATCCTGCAAATCTCGATATTTTATTACAGTCAACTTCAAGTTGAACTCCAGTTGGATGTGAAAAGTTGGTATTTAGTCGTTCCTCACTTGACCTCCTATCCACCTGCATCGGTTGACCTTTCGACCTTCCTGTCGATATCTTTGACCTTCAACTTGCATTCAATCACTTCTTATTTTCATCAAGCTTCAATTACCTATCGGCCATCGACTCGACACTATATTCTAGATGAACCTTCGCCAAGTTGATCCACCTTGAATAGCCATCCAATTGATGTTTCTTTCAAAAAATAAAAATATAAAAACCCAACAACATTGAGTACCTTCTTTATTTTTCTTTATTCTTCTCCTTGCTTTATTCTTTGTCTTATCCTGTCTACTGTACACTGTCCTTTTCGATGCATCTCAGTTGTGCACTCCCTCGTCTTTCTTATTCTCCTCTACACACCTCATATGTGCATTTCTTCTTTACTTAGGAATTTTTTCAAAACTATATTCCAAAACTGCCTGTCCACCAAGAGTCGTGCTCATAGCCTATTTCAAGGAATGGAAGGATTGATCAGTCGCTAGATTCCAAGTGAAATCATTTTTTTTAAGGAGAGTAGTGATTCGTGTTGTAATTTTTCCATAATTCTGAACAAACTTGTGATAATAACATGTTAGACTGAGAAAACCATGCAATATCCTAATATTTTTAAGGTGAGTCCAATCCTTCATAGCTTCAATTTTCTTAGGATCCACCTGTATGCCATCATTGTCGACAATATGACTCAGGTACTCCACTTTTGAGGATTCAAAGGAAAATATATATTGTTTGTGGAAGATTTTGTGTTGGGAGAGTAGAGGGAGAACTTGATCCACATGGGAGAGATGTTCTTGCCAAGTTTTACTATAGATAAGAATATCATCAAATAAAACTAAGACAAAATTACAGAGGAAAGGGTGGAAGACAATATTCATGAGAATTTGAAAAGTGGAGAGAGAATTACATAGGCTAAAGGGCATGACCAAGAAATCATAGTGACCCTCATGAGTTCTAAATGTAGTCTTGGGAACACTATTCCTCTTTCATATGTATTAGGTGCTAGCCAGAATAGAGATCAAGTTTAGTAAAGTATTGATCACTGCTCAATTCATTCAACAAGTCATCAATGACAGGAATGGGGAATTTGTCTTTGATGGTGAGTTTTTTGAGCATGCTAAAGTTAGGACACATGCACCAAGTGCCTTCTTTCTTTATTACCATGACCAAAAGAGAATAATAGGGGTTGGTACTAGGAAAGATAACACTTGCTTCAAGCAATTCTTGAACAATTTTATCAATTTCATTCTTCTAGGAAAATGGATGAGAATAAGGGAGAACATTGGGAAGAAGACTACCTGAAACAAGAGGAATGGAATGATCATGAACACCATAGCAAGGGGGAATTCCATGGGGACTTGTAAACACAACTTATTGTTGGGAGAGTATAGATTGGAGGTCAAGATGCACAAAAGGTGTCTCAATTTCTTGGATGGAATGGATATGAGAAATAATTCATGAATGACCTTTTTTGAGGAGTATTTACATTCTATGGGAACTGATGATCTCAAAGTATACTTTTGTGATGCATTGGAACTTATATTGTTGTCCCTCTTGTTGGAATTGCATGGTTAATTCCTTAAAATGTATGAGGATGGGGCTGAGAATATGTAGTCATTCTGCACCAATAACAATGTCACAACCACCCATGTCAATACATATAATATTTTATGTTGTACTGGCCAATTTGGAGGAACACATTTTCACAATTCCTCCCACATTTCATGGAGCCTCCATCGGAAATCATGATTTGAAAATTGTTGACTACACAGATATAGAAATTGGTTTCTTGGGAAGTAGGATGATGAAATAAATTATGGGTGATGCCACTATCAATTAGGATGATGATATTATGATTCTTAATGTAGCTAATTAAATTGATGGTTTGGGGAGTAGAGAATCCAGTGAGGAAATTCAGTGAAATGACCGGTTCAATTTCTAGTGGATCAGAGGGAGGGTAGGATCAACTAGGTTAGGTAGCTCAACTACAAAGGAAACCTCTACTTATTTGTCAGAAAAATCCTTAGAAATGGCCATAAAAATATTTTGTTCCTTACACTTTTACCCTATAAAATATTTGTCATCACAATTATAGAAAAGTCCCTTGAGTTGGTGTTCATCCATTTCTGCCCCAATAAATTTCTAGATCTTGAGGGGAGGGGAAAGAGGGGAAGGATTTGAGGGTTTACGGTGAGGAATAAAAGGGTTTTTTTATAGTTTGGGAGGATAAAAAATGTTTTTCTTCCTTGTATCATTTAGTAGTTTCCATCCAGTTTTGGGGGCGAGCCATTAGGAAGTGGGAACAAACTTCATCCCTAAGGCCACTAATAAAGCATTCTCGAAAAAATGAATCTGACATTCCCTTCATGTGAAAATCCAAGTGTTTAAAGGAATGTATAAAGTCTTCAACTGTGCTTGATTGTTTCAACTTGGTCAAATGACCTAAATGGTGGGTGTTGGTGTCAAAGCATTCATAAATATCGGCAACAAATTGTGTCCAATACACATACCCTTGGCATGAATTTTTTCACCATTTCCACCATTTCCATTGTTTAGGATCTAGATAGATAAAACCATAACATAGTTTGGCCAAATAATATGTAATGTCATGAAAAGATAAATAGTGCTCCATTTGAGTGACCCATCCAATGGGATCCAAGCCATCAATTTTTTTCACCTCTAGTCTAGAAAGATGTAGGTCCCTCTAAAATTGCTTGGAATGAAAGGATGTGGAATGGGAGGCTTCAATTCCTTTAGGTTTATAAGGTTGTGTAGAAGAGAGAGAATATTGGGTTTGCTTAAAAAGTGCAATCAATTTGTGCACTGATTCTTGGGATTGCTAACACATGGAGGTCAAGTGGTTTATTGATGTGAGAATTTATTCTAGTGGGGCGAGACGAGAATTTATGTTAGCAATGTTGGAAGTAAGGTCAGAGATATCATTCCTATTTTTTCATTGATTTTCTCCAATGTAGTGATGCAGACATCCCAATCTTGGTTGTGGGTGTAGACCATTGGGGAGGGAAAGGGGTAGATGGGTCCATATAGAAAATAGATTTATAGTGAACGATACCATGATGATCAATGCAAATAGAGGAATTCAATGGTATAGGTGCCAATTAAGGGTGCAAGGAAGGGAGATTGGGTCAAGAGAAAACAAAGAAAAAAAATGGATAAGTGATAGGTACCACAAGGATCAAGGTGAAGTGGGGGATCTAATGAGATAGGTCCCAAATAAGGGTATCAGAAAGGGGGTCGGGTCCATGGGAAAAATAAGGATTAAAAATGATAGGTACCATGGTGATCACGGAAAAGAGAGGAATATAATGGGATAGGTCTTGAATAAGGGTGCCATCGGGACCACTATACTCTTTTTTTACTTCTGAAGAATTATACTCTAGCCTAAAGAATACTGTAGTGACGAATGACCCAAATTGTTAACATAAAAAGTTATTTAGGAATTTCTCAACCAGAATGTAGGAGGCAAGTTTGTGAAACAATAGATCTCTTTTATTTCTTTTATGTTTTGTTTCTTTCTTAGGGTTTAAGGTTTACATGGTTCCTATAGACAAGGTTTTCCCATGTGCTATATCTCTCTAATATACGTGCATGGTCGAACAATAGTACTCGACCCAATATCTTAGGGAACCAACTAAGAAGTCTCGATCATACCCTTAGTCGTACTACCTAATTACCCAGGTACTAGAGAGTATCTTCACAAGTGTTGTTATCGATGTCACTATAACAGTCAGGAAACCGATCGACTAATCTTGGGATGGTTTCAGAAGACCTAGGGGACTCCCAATATACCTAACAGTATGTGGGATTGATGGAAATGTATAGATTTTGTCTGATTCCATACTACTCGAAGGGTACCAATAGGTGTTACAGAGGTTTCCAACAAGGTGAATGGTGGCCCTCGACAAAGTTTTGAGGAAACCTTGGTCATATTTGGACCCCTTTTGGACTTCGACACATTGTTCGAAGAAGGAGCACCTAGGCGGAGCTGAGATCATGGATCTCACCCATTTTTGCAGGCTATGTGGAACCAATAAGGGGTTTTCTAGGGTTTTTGTAATGGGTTTATGAGATGTCGGCCCATGCATTTTACCCATGATTAGGCCTTATTGTAAGGTTTTGTAAAAGTATAAATAAAGAAGAATGTATGGTATAAGTAGATTGTTTCAGAGATAAGTGCAAGTAGGTTGAATATCTTTGTGCCAAGGAATGTATGTGTGTTAAGGCTTTGTGCTTGATAGAGAGTTGGATCTGTGTCGTGACCTAGTTTGCAAGGAGGATCTAGTGCTCAATGCATAGATCTCCTGTCAGGTGCGAAGTTTGACTCTTTTGCCTAGTGCTCAAGAGCGAATGAATGTAATATTTAGATGAATAATGAAGAGGTGAAGCAGTTGGTGGACGTAGCCCCACACTGGGGTGAACCACATATATCTAGTGTCTTATGATTTTCTTTGTGCAATGTTATATTTGTTATGTTTTTCTTAGTGTTTAGATTAGATGTGTAATGAATATGCATGTGTTTCTTAAATGCATTGCTTAGGTTAGAACGATAGATCTGATTCATAGTGCTAAGTTATAAGTGTTTAAGGTGCATAATATTTTGTTATTACTACGTTAGATATATCTTAGACTATGTTCTGCGATGTTCAGAAGGATAATAAACTAATGTATGTAACTTTCTAGCATTAACAGAAGAATACCCTGCGAAATGTTACTATCATAGATCTGTGTCCCATATTGGTTACAGTCACCTATGTCCTGGAACCTTCCCTGCTTCTACCTCGGGTGAGACCTCACCTTCTTTGTAGTTTTTTCCAAAAGGGACAGTAGTCAGGGTTTTGTTTGTGCATTGTTAAGTGTTTAACCTTGGGTCTTCCCCTGTGCCAACAGTGAAACATTTGTTTCTAGACAACCCCGTGAAACCATATGTATTTCCTGTGTGTATTCTTCTTCACTGCAATTTTACTTGTTGAATGACATATCTATGTGATTTAAATACATTAGGAATACACATCTCTATCTTGGAGCAAATTCCCACAATTTCTGTAGAGGAAAGTTTTATGATACCACTTGTTAGGTACCATATATATTAGAATAAGAAGAAAATATAAATACTGTAGAAAATACCATAGGAAGAACAAAACTAGAGAACCACACTACCAAAAATGATACCTATATTAATAGAAAGCAATGTTCACTTGCCTCTTCTAGGGGGAAACCTCCAGTAGAGAAATGATCTCTTACAATAATTCTCAAGACAAGGATTTTTCATGCCTATCAATATTATTTATACTAATTCTATCTTCCAAAGAACATTCTAGAGGAAGATATTTCTAGAAGTGGAAGCTTCTATTAGGTATTATTACATTGACTTGTTCACATTTACTAAATAGGCCTTATTAACTAATGTCGGCCTTTTTTACATGGAAAATATATTATTCTACCTATGTGAGGGGTTAGGGAGGTTAGGTCCCTAACAATTGGAAACACACAGTTGTTCCTTGGATGTTTGTACATATTATAATAAAGTTGCATGTTGTTGGATAGACTCCTTTTGTAGTATCTTTGTAACAATATTCATATTAATAAAGTTAAAGCATCCACCTTGGGTTCCACCCAAAATTTTGTGTTGTGATCTTATTATTGTATGGATGTTATTGTTCTTTTCCATGCACTATTTGTCTAAGTACTATTGAATGCTTGATAAGTGTAAAAGTATTTCTAGGATCTTTTAAGGCATGGATAGACATGGGAATATTGTTAGGAAAACTTGGTTGTGCTGAATTTGGTTGCATATCTAACATACTCTAGCTTAAGGAATATTTATGGGAATATATTAAGTGAAGAGTTGTAGGTTGGTTGTACTAGGAGCATGTTGGTCAAGCCCTTGTGGCTAAGGTGAGATAGTATCACATGATCTGGGATGAAAAAAATAAACATTTTGGGCAAGACTCTTAGGTTCATGATAAACTTGAAATCAATACCTCTATTTTAATAAATTAACTTTCAACCAAGTAAGCTATTACAAAATATATAACACATGCTAGAAAGGAAAACGAGGATATTTTTTTACTCTTTTCCTTGAAGTGTGTGCTTACCTCAGAGAACCTTGTTTTTATTGCATGAAAAAACTTAAACACCATTGTACACAAAAAACAAGCAATTCTCAAAGAGAAAACAAAATCAAAACTTTATAAGTTTGGGGTTAGATATTGGTTAATCTACCCAAAAATGAAACTTTTCTTCTTTGTTTTTTATTTTCCATGATTTCATAAGGGAAACACAAGGTGTAGGGAAAAGA
This sequence comes from Picea engelmannii, assembly GCA_009831015.1. Classification (NCBI taxonomy): domain Eukaryota; kingdom Viridiplantae; phylum Streptophyta; class Pinopsida; order Pinales; family Pinaceae; genus Picea; species Picea engelmannii. The sequence continues at coordinate 75,777 of ML808746.1, forward strand.
TCATATGCATAAAACTAAATACTTCTTGTTCTATTTCTGATTTACTAAGTTTTCACAATGTGTATGGAAAAGAGAATACACAAATTGTAAAGGGAGAAAACAAAAAATATAAATAAACAAAATGAAATTAAATATTAAAACGATATGAAAGATATATCCCTAGATCTAATATAATTCGTCATATGTTAGGAAAACATAAACATTTTTGGGTGAAATGAAAAGGGTTCCCAATCGAAACAATGCTCCATACACATTGGGATATTTCAATTGGCCCAAAAATTATCATAAACTATAGAATCTAGAAGTTTTTTGATGCATCAAGTGGCACATGTTCAGGATCTCAATTAACAATGAGAGTGGGTCTACATAGGTTATTTGATACCATGTTTGATAAATAATATATATCAACACAAGTTGAACACCTTAAGGAAACTTCTCACACCAATATATTAAATATTAGTACACCAATGTATTACATGGTTAAACCCTCAAAGATAGAAATAATCCATGACTCAAGTCAACACTACCATTTGAGGAAGTATATTAATACAAAATAAAAATATTTTACATATAATTTTCTCACAATCAATCTTTGATAAATGACCCTCCATGCTCTTTAAATAGAGATCATGGACTAATCAGGTTCTAATCCATGGATCAATAGTAATTAGTATTGGAGAGAAGATGAATTGTGTTACACATTATTTTCGTCACCCTTATGACCATCAATAATGTAAACATATCCTTTTTCTTTAGAAGGATCAATTTCCTTAATCCCTGAAGAAGAATGAAGATGAAGTTTCCCAGAGAGATGAAATTATGCTTTTCCTTTGTCAAAAACCTTATAAAAATGGATTGTCACACCTTAATTAGTGTTAAGGGTGAAAATATATAGGATCATCATAGGTTGTACCACAGTGTCCTACGACATCATCACAGTTTTCTCAGTGTTAAGGGTGCGACAATTTTCGTATGAAGGAAAAAGAGGAATTTCTCGAAAGTTCTAGAATAGAAGCTTAGAGGGTGTGGTGGCCTCTAATCAGTTTGGATCTGAGTCGCGTCCCTAATCTCATGGGATCATCCTAACCTCCTCACCTTATCCTTTGCATCCTATAAAATGAGAGGAGTTCTCATTTGGAAAGTTAGTTGGATAGATTTTGGTGTGAGCTTGAGTAATTTTTGTAGCTTTGGGATTTTCTTTGTCAAGATAGATTGTTGGTCTCAGAATATGTGGAGAAAGAAGTGTGTGGGAAGAAAGGAAATATTGGAAGGGTCCTTACAACATCAAGGCATCGATTGTATTCTACTTTTCATATTTCTAATACAATAATATATTTCTTTCCCATAAAATTGTTCTTATTTTATTGGATGACTCCTTGATCACATACATAGGTTTTGTTGAGTATACATTGTTTCTTTCACTTCGTTGTCTTGTGTATTTTTACAAGTTCAACATCCCATAATCCTTGGAATGGAGAGAGGATGAATGAAATTTAAAATGTATGTCATTTATCTCTTGCTAGTTAGTATGCTTGATAGTTAAAACTTAGGGAAAATTTTATAGTGTGTCTTGTTTTGTTCTAGTTTCGAGGTGAAACTAGGGAGATATGTTTGTGTCTACAATTATCGATTAGTCCGATAACAAAATTGGAAACCATACTGGGGAATGGATTTTTCTCCTAGTAGTCTCTCTTTCTGTCTTTGATTTCCTGGGTTCTATTTTTTGAGTCACTAGGAAATCCAATCTGACTCACTAACTATTTATTTCACTGGAAAAACTTTCTTTCTTTTTATTTTTTCCATTTTTCCTTTGATCGTCGCACCATACTTTGAGATACAATGTGACGATATAGGATTGACTCACCCTACCTTTTGAAACAATGCAACATCGTCACACTGTATTTGTTCTCTAGCCTGCGATGATCAAGGATCGTCACGCTGTGTTAGTCTACGGCCTGCAATGATTGTGAAAAAAAATGATTTTTGATAGTTTTTCTTACCCATATCTTAGATATGATTTTGGGGTGATTTGTTGGGTCTGATTATAGTCTGCTTGATAGCTTTGAATATGTTTTTAGCTATCTTTTGAAACACAAATTTTAATTTCTTGTTTTGCATTAGATTGGGGGCATCTTTGCATTTGAAGTAGCACAGTTGCATGGTTTTTGTCATTTTTTAATCTTGAATTATAAAAAAAATTCCCCCTCATGGTCGGGGGGGGAAGAATCATGTATTGGGGTAAATTCTCTTAGGCTCATTTCTTGAATATCTTGATAGTGACGAGTTTAATAAAATTTCTGGGACATTGTGCATCTGGTAATGATAAACATTTTCTCCTTCTCGTACTATAGATTTCGTCGAAGTGAAATATGTGTATTCTCATTTCTTTGCATTGTTTAGAGTCCGTCAAAACATCATTTAGTCCATGCCATTTTCCTCTTAAGTCACAACAGCCTTAAAATTAAGCACTTATAAAAATTGATTAGACATTTTTATTTTTTCTGGTAGAAAACCTACATTAGATTAGTTGTAGGGATTTGGAATATGTGTGAAAGATAACTTTCCAAAGCTGCAAATAAACATAGTATCTTGTGATAGGTGTTGAGTACATTTTTATGCTTCCTTTCACTCCATAAAACCATACTTTTGTCTTCAAAACCATCCATTTTTCCTTCATTTTATTCCATATTTTCCATAAAATAGCCTATGCAAGGTACATTTATCATTGCTTAGCTTAAGAATTGAATTTTTGAATTTTTAGAATTAAAATTAAAAATTTATCAAAACTTACAAGATTTACTAAATCTCGTAATTGCTCCAAGGTTCGTGTACTTTTAGGACAAATGGGAAAAATCAGATACATGTGTCATGATCCCTGATGTACAAGGATGGATGAATACCTATCAGGTTAGAGATATGAGCTTTCTAGGTGCCTGGTCAACACTAGTCAGATAGGGCCACTTCAGTAGAAAATACCAAGTTTTAGCAAAAAATCATGGACAATTTTAGATTTTCTTGGGATTTGTGCATATTTTATGGATCTGAAGGGGGTATTTGACCTTCCTATCATATTTTATGGATCTAACCATCATATTAGGAGACTTATTAGCATTTTTAGTTTCAAACTTCTTGTATAAATACTTCAAGACATGGACTAGTATGATATCTAATATTAATGAAGAAAACTTTGAATTTTCAGTCTTGAGATCAGCTTGGTGTTTTTTTCTTGATGATGTTTATGAGATGATTATGTGAATGTTGTTGGATGTTCCTTTTTAACTGAGACAACTTTAGGTGTACAAGTGAAGCATTGGAGGGCCCCTTTTGCCAAGCTAGTACACTTCTCCTTTTTCATTATTTTCAAGTAAATTTTGGTATGAGCTTTAGTTCAGTTTACATTTTGCTGTAGGTAATGTTGTT
>ML808746.1:79439-92073 GCA_009831015.1 Picea engelmannii
AGCAATATCTACAAATGAGAGAAACGAATTCACTACACCAACTGCTGGAAAAATCACTTAGGAAGAATTAGAAGAAAAACAACGTTCAAGACAAAGGTTAACTCTCATAGAAAGACAACTTTTTTTGGCTCATGAAGTAAAGAAGAAACAAACACAGTCAGAAACATCCTCTGTAGGAGAACAAAAAAAAATAGAACAACCTCTTTTTCCAACAAAAGTATCTGATTGTACTATAGAAGACTTCTTTACAATGTCAGAAGCTGATAGACAAGAGAGGGAGAGAAGAGAAAGACAAGAACGTGAAAGGGAATTAGAAAGATAAAGAAATGAAGAAAGAGAAAGGAAAGAATGAGAGGACAAAGAATCACATAGAGAAGAAACATGAGGAGGAAATGATGAAGAGGAGGAAGAATAATGATGCAGGAGCATTCATCCATGTAGCTATCCAGCCAGCATCCACGCTAGCGAATTCAAATCGCACGCTAAAAGAAAGGCGCAGTCCTCATTTAAATTTGAATATAATGTAATTGAAATGTTCTAGGTTGGTGAGCCATGAAAAGCCCTGCTTTTGAGCAGGCGTTAGATAGGATCGACTTTAATGCTAGATCAGATGAGATCTAGATCCATATGCTGGACTAGATAGCCATTGATTTTAATTTAATAGAGTAGGTAAATCCTGGAGGGAAGCGCTCGATGAGCACCTCAGGTAAAAGAGATTTTCATATCTCATTTTGAGTAAGTTGAGATAGGGTAGAATGGTAGAGAGGAGCGGAGGAGAGCTCAGGAACACCATTGTAAAGATACAGGCATTACCATTTGTTAATATATAACAGAGCAGTTTTTCCTGCATTTTCTGTGTGTGAATGGATGCCTCTGGGTGCTCCACATATATGTTGTGAATGTGTAATTGTTAAGCATTCTGCAAGAGTGTGTTTTATTTCATGCTTGAGAGGTCTTTGAGGCTTCATACCAGGAGGGTATGATAGGACGTCGAGGATTCTGAGAGCCGATGCACTAAGGTTGCACTTCTGAACTCTGAGGAGTCAGACAAAGACGTGTTGAGGCACAGGACTAAAGTCATCAACTCATGGAGAAGGAAGACCTTTGAGGTTACTGAACACCTTAGGAGGTAAGGCTGTGTAGCTGAAACACGTTCGCAGACAAAATCACTAAGGATTCTGTAGGAGCTCTACCAGGAGGTGGGCATTGAGCGTAAGCACGAGGTGTTCGAGGAAGGACTTTGTTGAGAGTTGAAGGAGACAAAATCTTTGAGGAGTTCTGTAGGAGCTCTTCCAGGTGGGCATTGAGCACAAGTGCAAGGAGTGCACAGAGAAGAACTCTGTTGGGAGTTCATAAGACCAGAATCACTGAGGATTCTGAGAAGCTCTGCTAGGAGGGAATTGCGCGTGTGTACAGAGGTGCATAGGAGAAGATACTCCGCCAGGAGGGCATCGAGAAAGTGTGCGAGTAGGCACAGGAGAATAGAGAACTCATTGGGTTCAAAAACTGAAAGAAGAGTCCACTGAAGGATCTCCACTAGGTTTCTGAATACCCAGAAGGCTCAACAAGGAGAGCGTTTGAGAAAACAGAGAGCCAAGAAGGCATCTTATTCTCCATCAGAGTGAGAAGAAGGATAAAATCCCCCAAGGGGTCTGAGTGGTTGTGGAAGCTCAGAAGAGATAGCACACTATGTACATGGGAATAATCTACATGAGAGTAGAGGTTGGAATCCTTCAAGGATTCGAAAGGAACAAGCTCAGAAGGAACAATGATTTTACATGCATCGGCGAGGCTCAAAGATTGTAGAACTCGCAGAGGAAAGAGTGCAAAGGTCGAAGCCTTTGAGAATGTGAAATTATTCCAAGCCTGGGAAGAAAGCGCAACAACTCAGGAGGAGCGATGACAACCGTCAGATCGGCCTGAAGAAGAGATCTGGACCATTGAGAAGTTTACGTCCAGAAGGAGCTCAGGAAGGGCACATAGCGAGGACACCGACAACCATTAGATCTCACTCAGAAATCTCGACAGTCGTTGGATCGGGAGAAGCTGCGCAGAGGTTACACACATGAGAAAATGCACAGGAAGCTTGGGAGGAGCAACATCAACCGTTGGATTAGCCGATAGAATCTGGACCGTTCGTTTGGGAGCGGACGCATGTCACGAGATCACCCACATCGGGAACTCAGGCATCGAAGGTTGGAAGAGGAAGTCACTCAACTTCACAAGTGGAGAGGAGGTGAGAACTCCATGTGTGGGGCCTAGCTGACGTCACCTCGGGATATCGGCACTCGAGAACGTTGTGGGGCCACAGAAGTCGGCAAGCAGACAGGTGGCACCTCGCACCTTAGGAACTCGTGAGTAGAAGGGCTGAGAGATTAGCGTCAAGAGTCGCAAAGCACAAGGACGCGAGGTGGATAAGGTGGAGTAGATCGGAGTCATCCGTTGAAAGAGGGCACGTGGAAAAGATCAAGAGATCTCGCGAACTCAGAGCTCACAAAGTTAAGGCCCAAGTATTGGGTATTCAGGGATGCGAGGCGGTGAAGTAGCGAGGAGATCTGGATCGTCCATTTGAGAGGACACGTGGCAGAGATCGAAGAGATCTCGCAAACTCGGGGTTCGCAGGGTGAACACCCAAGTGTTTGGGGTTAAAATTCACGACGACACGGGGTGCGAGAAGGAGGATAACCATTGGATCCTCACGCAGGAGGACCATTGGATCCGCACGTGCGATTGTGCATCGGAGCCTCGGGAGAAAAGGATTGAGAGTTTTGTCACGGGGATTGCGAGGTCGCGCGGAGTGAGATTCCGACCATTGGAGGACAGGTGGCCATAACAAAGCGGCGAGTGGAATATAGGTGGCACGAAGACCTCGAGATCTCACCGTGAGAAGTCCCAAAATATTGGCGTCAGGATTCACGATCCTGCGAGTTGCGAAGTCTCGATGAGATAGAGGTCGTTGAAAATTCAACTCACGTGTGCCTCGGCACTTTGGCACATCGGATGTTGAGAGTTGGAAAATCAAGAACTTGGTATAGTGAGTTACGAGGTTACGAGGGAGGTAAGGCCATGGTCGTGGAGGTGTGGTCGTATGCGACTGGAGCTAAGCTCAGGAGGGCTCGCGCAAAGGAACTAATCACAAATCGGGGATTTGAGAGGACTGTGACTCTCGACAGCAGGAACCGCGAAACCCTGAACCCTGATACTTGAGTCAGGGATAACCTCGGTAAAGTGCAGAAGGCCGAGGGGTGGAAATAAGCACCTGTGGAATGGGTATTGCACAGTGATTCGACTCAGGAATCTAAAGATCCGCTTCGGCTCAACAGAAGGGGAATTTAATTGATCCTGTGAGCAGGAGGTCAGGGAAAGAGACCCTGCGGGGTGAGGTTGGACCTCTCTGCATCAGGTGGTATCAGATCTAGTTCTTGCTTGTATATTTCAGGCAGGAAGAGAGACAGAAAAGGAAGGCACTCTGATACTCACATCAAGTGGCATCAGAGCTGATATATTGTCTGTATATTTCAGGTAAGAGGAGAACAGAGGAGTAGGAAGAAGACAGAGTTGCTGAGGATTCTGTGAGGACTTGCTTGCAGGTAGGAAATAGTCCATAGACAGTCAGCGGGACTATAAGAGGATGAAGCTGAGCACTCAGGGATGCAGAGTGATAGCAGCAAGTTTGCCAGAAAGGCAAACAAGAACAACAACATGGCTACTGAAGGCCATAGGTCTGTTGAACGAAAGAAGCCATAGCTAATGAGCACAACAGAAATGGATAAAGAGCTCACTGACATAAAGCGAGAGATGGAGGAGCTTGAAATGAAGATGAGGCAGAATAGAAAGTAGAGATGGGTATATGAGTGGCCCATGAAGATGCCAAAGGTGAAATGGCCATTCAGGGAGCTGATGGTCAAAAGAAAGAAGAGGCTTTTGAGAAAATGGTTGAGGTATGCTGAAAAGCTCAAGGCCACAGAGGAAGAGATGATTGATCACTGTTGGCCAGAGACTGGAAAGGGTCTTGATGATTGGGATGATGAAGAAGATAAATTAGGATCGTCTGAGGGTCTCATAGACTGCCAGGAGGGTAGAGGAAGGTTTCCAAATTACCAGATGGGCAAGGGAATAGAGATGAGATCAACTGATGATCTCAAGGACTGCCAGGAAGGCAGAGTAGAAGAAATTCTAGATTGCCAAGAAGGCAACAGATTGAGATCAGCTGAGGATCTCAAAGACTGTCATGAGGACAGCGAAGGAATTTCGCATTGACAACTGGGAAATGATAAGAGATCACTGAGGGATCTCAAAGGCTTCCAGGGAGGTGGCAGAAGCATCGAAGACTGCCAGGGAGGCAGCGGAAGCATATTGAACTGCCAGGTGAGAAGAGATGAGAATTTGGGACCATCTGAAGGTCTCATGGACTCGATGGAGAGTTCAATTCAGCAAGGAGTGTTGATGAAGATGGGATTGGTTGATCTCATAGTCTGTCAGGAGGGCAACAGAGACATCCCATATCTCCAAGTGGGCAGGGATGAGTTGGAATCAGCCAGGGGAGATGGCAGAGAAGGTGAGCTCAAAGGTAAATTTGGCTCAGCAGGTGCAGCTGACAAAGGAGGAAGATCAGGATGGTCTTTTGATGATTGGGGGAATTGGGATATTCCTACCATGTACCCAGGAGGAGGTAGAAATTTGTGTTGTATATGGTGCAACAACAAAACAGTCACAACTGATGATGACTATCGAAGAAGAAGAATTGGTGTAGATGGTGCAGACTTTGAAATATACCCAAGTAGAAATGAAAGAAGAAAGTGAGCATTCCGAGGAATGTCTCAACGCATTCAGCGTTGAAGCTAAAGAGACTGCAATAGGGGAATTTGCAGCAGAAGATGGAGAAGACGAGCATTCTGACGAATGGCTCATTTCTTTTAGCCAGGAAGCTGAGAGCATTGTATCATTGGAGCTGACAGCAGAAGAAAAAGCAGAAGCAGAAGGAGAAAGCGAGCATTCTAAGGAATTTCTCAACATATTCAGCTGGGGAGCTGAAAAGAAAGATGTTGTAGCGCTGAAGCTAGCAGCAAAAGAAGCCAAGGAGTGAGCATATCGAATTATCACTCCATGGGAGATGGAGCTGGAGATGCTGGAGGATTGGTTGAACAATCCAGAGCCAGCAAAAGAACTGGCAAAATTTGAGTTGTCAGGGAAGAGAATGACTGAGCAGCAGGTCAGTCAAGAAGAGATTGCAGAGCTGAAGTCTGCAGCAGAGTGGCAACTTGAGGCCACAGATGAAGATGAAGATGAAGAATATGGCATGGGAGATCATAGTGATCTACCCAATGGCCAAAAATATTTGCAGCTGAGGAGACTGCAAAAGAAAATCCAGCCACTGGAGCAGTTGGACAAAGTGATCAAGGAAATCAGTGAGCTGATGTTGAGATCAGCGCAGACTACTGGTGAAGAGAATCTGGGTAGAGAAAAGGCAGCAGCAGCAGCAGCGCAGCGGAGGCAACAACAACAATAGCAGAATGGAGCGGATGAGGAGCTCCAAAGACTGATTTGGGATCCAGGAGGATTTCCAAAAGCTTAGATGGGAATCTCATGAGCAGGAGCTCATGATTTTTTCAGCTGTGGAGTATGATGCAGGAGCATCTCTCCATGTAGCCAGCCATCCAACAGCCATGCCAGCGAATTCAAATTGCACGCTAAAAGAGACGTCCAGTCCTCATTTAAATTTGAATTTAATGTAATTGAAATGTTCTAGGCTGGTGAGCCATGAAAAGCTGTGCTTTTGAGCAGGCATTAGATAGGATTGGCTTTAATGCTAGATCGACTGAGAACTAGATCCATACGCTGGACTAGACAACCATTGATTGTAATTTAATAAAGTAGGTAAATCCTGGAGGGAAGCGCTCGATGAGCACCTCAAGTAAAAGAGATTTTCATATCTCATTGAGTAAGTTGAGGTAGGGTAGAATGGTAGAGAGGAGTGGAGGAGAGATCAGGAACACCATTGTAAAGATACAGGCATTTCCATTTGTTAATATATAACAGAGCAGTTTTTCCTACATTTTCTGTGTGTGAATGGATGTCTTTGGGTGCTCCACATATATGTTGTGAATGTGTAATTGTTAAGCATTCTACAAGAGTGTGTTTGATTTCAGGCTTGAGAGGTCTTTGAGGCTTCATACCAGGAGGGTATGACAGGACGCCGAGGATTCTGAGAGCCGGTGCACTAAGGATGCACTTCTGAACTCTGAGGAGTCAGACAAAGACGTGTTGAGGCACAAGACTGAAGTCATCAACTCATGGAGAAGGAAGACCTTTGAGGTTACTGAACACCTTAGGAGGTAAGTCTATGTAGCTTAAACACAGTCGCAGACAGAATCACTGAGGATTCTATAGGAGCTCTGCCAGGAGGTGGGCATTGAGCGTAAGCACGAGGTGCTGGAGGAAGGACTCTGTTGAGAGTTGAACGAGACAGAAGCTCTGAGGATTTTTGTAGGAGCTCTGCCAGGTGGGCATTGAGCACAAGTGCAAGGAGTGCACAGAGAAGAACTTTGTTGGGAGTTCAGAAGATGAGAATCATTGAGGATTCTGAGAAGCTCTTCCAGGAGGGCATTGAGCATGTGTACAGAGGTGCACAGGAGAAGATACTCCACCAGGAGGGCATCGAGAAAGTGTGCGAGAAGGCACAGGATAACATAGAACTCTTTGGGTTCAAAAGCTAAAAGAAGAGTCCACTGAAGGATCTCCACTAGGTTGTTGAATACCCAGAAGGCTCAACAAGGAGAGTGTTTGAGAAAACAGAGAGCCAGGAAGGCATCTTATTTTCCATCAGAGGGGGAAGAAGGATAAAATCCCCCAAGGGGTCTGAGTGGTTGTGAAAGCTCAGAAGAGATAGCATGTTGTGTGCATGGGAAGACCTTGCAGGAGAGAAGACGTCGGAATCCTTTAAGGATTCGAAAGGAACAAGCTCAGAAGGAACAACGCTTTTACGCGCATCGGCAAGGCTTAAAGATTATAGAACTCACAGAGGAAAGAGAACAAAGGTCAAAACCTTTGAGAACGTGAAATTCTTCCAAGCCTGGGAAGAAAGCGCAACAACTCAGGAGGAGCGACAACAACCATCAGATCGGCCTGAAGAAGAGATCTGGACCGTTGAGAATTTTACATCCAGAAGGAGCTCTGGAAGGGCATAGAGCGAGGACACCGACAACCTTCGGATCTCACTCGGAAATCCTGACAGCCATTGGATCAAGAGAAGCTGCGTAGATGTTACGCGTAGGAGCAAATGCACAGGAAGCTCGGGAGGAGCAACATAGGCCGCTGTATTAGCCAATAGAATCTGGACCATTCATTTAGGAGCGAACGCATGTCACGAGATCACCCACATCAGGAACTCAGGCACTGGAGGTTGGAAGAGGAAGTCACTCAACTTCATGAGTGGCGAGGAGGCGAGAAATCTGTGTGTGGGGCTAGCTGATGTCACCTCGAGATATCGACACTCGAGAACGGTGTGGGGCCACAGGAGTCGGCAAGTAGATAGATGGCACCTCGCACCTCGGGAACTCGTGAGTAGAAGGGCTGAGAGCTTAGCGTCAAGAGTCGCGAAGTGAAAGGATGCGAGGTGGCGAAGTTGGAGAAGATCGGAGCTTTCCATTGACAGAGAGCACGTGGCAGAGATCAAGAGATCTCGCGAACTCGGAGCTCGCAGATTTAAGGCCCAAGTATTGGGTATTCAGGGACGCGAGGCGCGAGGACGTGAGGCGGCGAAGTAGCAAGGAGATCTGGATCGTCCATTTGAGAGGACGTGTGGCAGAGATTGAAGAGATCTCGCGAACTTGGGGTTCGCAAGGTGAATGCCCAAGTGTTTGGGGTTAAAAGTCACGAGGATGTGGGGCACGAGAAGGAGGATAACCGTTGGATCCACACGTGGGAGGACCGTTGGATCCACACGTGGGATCATGCATCGGAGCCTTGGGAGAAAAGGCTCGAGATTTTGGTCATGGGGATTGCGAGGTCGCGAGGAGCGAGATTCTGACTGTTGGAGGACAGGTGGCCATAACAAAGCGACGAGTGGAATATAGGTGGCACGAAGACCTCGGGATCTCACCATGAGAAGTCCCGAAATATTGGCGTCAGGATTTGCGATCCTGTGAGGTGCGAAGTCTTGGTGAGATAGAGGCCATTGAAAAGTCAACTCATGTGCGCCTCGACACTTCTGCACATCGGGTGTCGAGAGTTGGAAAATGAAGAACTTGGTATAGCGAGTTGTGAGGTCGCGAGGGAGGTAAGGCCACAGTCATGGAGGTGTGGTCGTATGAGACTGGAGCTAAGATCAGGAGGTCTCCCGCATGAAAGGAACTCATCACAAATCGTGGATTCAAGAGGACTGTGACTCTCGACAGCGGGAACTGCGAAACCCTGAACCCCGATACATGAGTCGGGGATAACCTCGGTAAAGTGCAGAAGGCCGAGGGGTGGAAATAAGGACCTGTGGAATGGGTATTGTATAGTGATTCCACTCAGGAATCTAAAGAGTCGCTTCGACTCAATAGAAGGGGAATTTAATCGATCCTGTGAGCAGGAGATCAGGGAAAGAGACCCTGTGGGGTGAGGTTGGACCTCTCTGCGTCAAATAACAAACTACATTCGTATTTCCAATTGTCGATACACCAACCCTCTTAGGAGATGAAATAAAAATGAAGAATATTCCTCCTTTTGTTCTTCCAAATTTCTTTGGTATGTCTACTGAATATCGTAATGCTTTCATGTTTGAATTTGATATCATTTGTCGAACATATGGATATACCAATGATGCTCAAAAACTTCGTTTATTTCCTGCAACGTTTTCTTTGAAATGGTTCATGGGGTTAGGAGAAGAAACCATAGTATACTGGGATGACATGAAAAATACATTTATTGCTAAATATCATCCCTATTGCAAATCAAAAGACTCTAAAGAAGATATTTTTACAGTGTCTCAAAGTGAAGATGAAATCTTAGAAGAATATCTAGAAAAAATTCTCTATAATGTGCAACATTCTAAGCAAACTAATATTCCTTTGGATGTCATGTGTACTATCTTTTTAAAGGGAAATCTAGATGAAAATTTGGATGCTTTTAATCTAATGGGGGAAGGGGATATTTCTCACTTTCCTTTCCCTAAAATTGTTGAATTATATAAGAAATATTGAAGAGGAAAAGATAAAATAGGTCGAGGACAACGAGATATTGTGACTAAGGAAACCAAATCAATTTCAAATGGTGTAACTAAATCAGAATTAGGGAATTTGTTTGAGGATTTTAAAAATGATATCATGAATTCACTTGGTTCACAAATTGACACATTAAAATCTAAAAAGAAACGGGATGAAGAAGATCAGGTATTATCCATCTTTTGTGCTAATTGTAGGAAGAAACATACATTGAAAGATTGTCCTTTAGACAACATTTAGATTTGTGGACTTTGTACAGATAACCATGCAACTGATGATTGTCCAAAGTTGAAAGAATTGCAGGATACTCGCATGTAATAAGGACAAGGAATGCAATCTCTTTACTACTTAGCACCAAGAAGACTTTGGCAACCACGTTCTACAGGTATGTCCCAAAATTCTGCTCCTCAATTCTCTCAACAGTTTCCTCAGAATGTTCAATATCCTATTCAAAAATCATGGAATGCTCCTATGACTTGGCAAGATTGACCTCCTTAGTAGAACTAAAACCAACCTCCTCAAGGTTGGCGAGGATATGCTTATGAAAATCAGCCATACCAACAGCCATACTGACAACCATACCAATATCCTTACTAATACCAACAACAACCCTTTCCTTATCAACAATTCCAGCAAAATCAACCACAAAATTCATATTCTCAACAATCACTACTTGCACCACAACTAACCCAACCACAAAAAAACCAACTACCATATAACCAACCTCCACCCAGACCAACTCAATTACCATCCCATCCAGTATCAAATCCTAATAACAAAGTGGAAAAACCCATGTATAACATCGATGAAGGAACATCATTTTCTACATACTCAATCCTTCCTCTTCAAAACATCCACTTAAGGCCTGGGAAAGTTTTACAAAATGACTCTCTTGTTATTATAGAAGAACAAACTGAAGAAGAGAATATTCCTAGCACAAAAAACTTACCAATTGACAATCAAATTCAGAAGAGTAAAACAATAAATACCCAAACACCTCCTTTTCCATAAAGGTTATTTAAGGAAAAACTATCAATTTCTCTTTCTAAATTTGATGTCTTAGATGAATTAAAGAATTTATGTGTGAAAATTCCTTTATTGCAAGATATCATAGATATCCAAATATATACAAAAGCAATCAAGGAATTATGTTCAAAGAAAATTGGAAAAAGAAAGAAGGATCCACCAACAATTCGTGTAATTGGAAATTTAGTAGGCCTAATGTCAAATACTATTTCAGTTGAAAAATATGTTGACCCAGGAATTCCAATGGTAACAATAACAATCAACATTTTTTCAATCTCTAAAACATTAATTGACTTAGGAGCAGCTATCAATGTGATGACATTAGAGAAAATGAGATAATTGAATCTGCAAAATCTTCGACCAACCACTACATTCCTAGAATTAGCTGATAGATCTAAAGCAGTGCCAAAAGGTATACTTGAAGATATCAAAGTTTCTTTGGATTCTTGGGAGTATTTAGTAGATTTCTTAGTTCTTCAACCAAAATATAATCTAGGAGGCCATTCATTAATTCTTGGAATACCTTGGTTGGCCACAACTGATGCTTTCATTGGTTGTAGAAAACGCAATATGATTATATCACATGGAACTCAAAGGAAACAGATCACACTTTATCCTCTTGCTCAAACAACTTCTATAATAGATCAGCTTCCATGGCTTGATTATTAAGCCCTAATATTGGTTCATTACCCCTTAATTGGGGCATATTACATTAGTAATGTTATTTTATTTATGTCGGCTTTATTCATTAGTTTTAATTATACCTCCTAGTCTCCTATATATACCAAGGAGACATTTTCATTTGGAATCATCTTGTACTTGAACATTTATGTGGGGTAAAAGGAGGTTTCCCCCTCGAATAGGCTTATTATCTAAAAATATATCTTTTTCAAGGTGTCAAGTACTTATTCTGAGGTTTTTCTATGCTATATTGATATTTGGTTCTTAACATATGGTATCAGAGCTCAAGGTCTTCGGGTTCGCTGCTACATCTAAGACACCTTGGCATTTTCACTATAACTTGTTTTCTACAATGTTTCAGAAGGAACGTTTTGGAGGATATTTATTATATGGATCAAGGTATGTTGGGTTAAAATTTCAGCTCGTAAGGCCTTATACTTCCATAGATACAACCTTTACAAGATAGGGTTCTGGAATCATCCTGAACTGAGTCATTGTGGAATTTTCGCTATAAACAATTTTCTGTAACGTTTCAGACCCTGAAATATGGAGGAGATTCAAATAAATTAGTAAGGTATATGTGGTAAACATTTCAGCTTCTGGGTATTCTAAAATTTGTAGATACACCCTGTGTTGTATAGGGTATCTGACTAGTCCTATTGACTAGTCTCAAGAAGGTGTTCCAGGTAAAATAATCATAAATTCTTCCTAGAGTATCCAAATTGAGTGGGAATGGTTTCCTTGGATCGTGGACAGTCTTTAGTATTTATGGTACGAGTTTCATAATTTATATCAATTATTTTGTGTGGGGCACGCTATACAAGCGAAATCTCCTAGAAAGGCCCAAAATCAGTAAGTTGTGGGGAAGTTACCATAAATTCCACTTGGCACATCTAAATTTGATCAGACTTGTGGCATTACAGAGAAGAAATATCAGAGAACTACATAAAATAAATTTTCATACCCAGAAGGACCAAAACTTGGGAGATACAATAGAAGAAAGATTGTCTAGCAGAACCACCTCAAAATCAAGGTTCAAAAGTGATACTTAGCCAACATGCCACTCAAAAAGGGAACTTCTACACCAAATAAGCCTCCAGACAATCCTACTTGGACTCTTGATGAAGGTGAAGAAATGCGTAGGGACATAAATTATTTACAAAAGAATATAGTAACAAAAGATGAAATACAAGAGATGGAAGCTAAGTTGGAGGCAAGGATGGATGGCTTAAAAGAGGAGATCATGGAAGTATTAAAACATTTCGTAACACAGAAGACACCTAAAAGTGAAAATGCATCCCATAAAATTCATGATGAGGACACAAGGAAGGTGAATCAAGAATGGAGAAACTCCAACTTTGGGTTGAATACCAACCATGTTCCTAAGATCGATATGAGGAAGTTTGATGGAAAGGACCCAATCACATGGATACTTCAAATGGAGCAATTCTTTGATCTACATAATGTGCCACATACACAAAAGGTACGAATTGCTTCTTTATATTTAGAACCTAATCAATTTGTATGGTATCAATGGCTTTGTTCTCGAAAATCACTCGTCACTTGGACAATTTTCGCAGAAGAAATTATAGCACACTATGAGGATACAAGGAGCAATACCTTCTTTAGCCAATTGATAAATCTCAAGCAAAAGGGTTCAGTTACTGAGAACATTGAGAACTTCCAAAGATTGAATATAAAGGTAACCGATATTCCATATG
>ML808746.1:99602-111558 GCA_009831015.1 Picea engelmannii
ATCCATGACATGGTACATAGAGGAGCCTTAAATATTCAGTACATTAGCATGGATGAATAGGTTGCTGATGTGTTGACCAAGCCCCTATCTCGTGTGAAGTTTGAGTACTTCTGAGATAAGATTGGCATAGTCCGAAAGGACCTTCCTCAAAAGGGGGAGTAGTTGTTGTGTTCTTTTCTTCTGACCTAGTTGTCAGACTTAAAGCAAGATGAGACGTTCCTTGCTTCTGACCTAGTTTTCAGACATAAAGCAAGATGAGATGTTCCTTTCTTCTGACCTAGTTGTCAGACCTAAAGCAAGATGAGATGTTCCTTGCTTCTGACCTAGTTTTCAGACGTAAAGCAAGATGAGATGTTCCTTTCTTCTGACCTAGTTGTCAGACATAAAGCAACATGAGATGCTCCTTTCTTCTAACCTAGTTGTCAGATATAAAGCAAGATGAGATGTGTACCTTGCTTCTGACCTAATGGTTGTGACGTAAAGAAAGATTATATGATGAGACTAGCACTGAGCTTCTGGATGGATAGTTGTGACGTAAATACAGTCTAGTATCCTTCTTTTGACCTGATGGTTGTGATGTAAAGCAGGACGAGTATCTTGCTTCCATCTTGAGTATTGTGATGTAAAGCAAGATGATGAGATGTGACTAGTACTGCGCTTCCATATTGATAGCTATGATGCAAAGACAGTCTAGTATCTTGCTTCCAGCCTGAGTGATGTCACGTAAAGCAAGACATTGAGATGAGACAAGTGTTGAGCTTCCATCTTGACAGTGATACGTAAACCCAGTCTTGTATTATGAAGAGCTAGCCTTGTGCTGTGATGATGATGATGTATTAGTTTTTATACTAATACATATTGATGCAGATGATGATGACATTCCTTGAGAATGATGATGTTGATGATGAAGAAAACTTTCGATGATTTATAGATATGTCAGTCAGTGTACCAAGATGATATTGATGATGATGTCCTCTCACCCACTTGATGTTGTTGATGATGTTGTCCTCTCTCTCTCACATAATGTTGCTAAAGAATACCCTTCTTGTTAAGGGGGAGTGTTGAAATAATGTAACTGCAAAGAGTATTCTAATTATTATTTGATATATTATTCATCAGATCAATCCCCATTGTGGATTGATCATGTCGGTTATTGTAATAGGACCAAATTCCCTTTTGCGGATTGGTCAAACGACAATTGTAATAGGCAGAATAAGAAGTTGGCCCCAACATATATTAAAGAGGCACAAAAATATAATAAAGGTGGGTTTACCCACCCAGTTTGAGAAGTTGGCCCTGCTAGTGAAGAGACACTTCACATATTCTAGGCTTGTATAAATAAAGAGGCCAACCCCTCACATAGACACACAACACACTTTCTCATTGAGAGACAAGTTTTGGATCTATTGTTGGAGAAGAAGGAGAGACAGAGTGGTGCATATCTGGGAGAGGACTTTCTGTATTAGTTTAAGATATCTCTTGGCATTGTATTGGCTATCTATATTAAGGAAGTTTTGTTGGGTTTTCTTCCCCTAGAGGGTTTCCCGGGATAAATGTTGTGTCTCTTGTGATTGTGTATGTCTCAATGATATTGGATTATGTTATTATTATCTAATGAAATTCAAAGAACTATAATAATGGCTTAAACATTAACAATTATCACCAAAGTAATATGGCCCTCATAAGGTGTTGCAAAAGATTGGTACTATGGCATACAAATTGGAGTTGCCTGCATCTTCACGAGTACACCGAGTTTTCCATGTTTCATGCTTAAAGAAGGTTATAGGTGAAAAGATCCCAGTTCAAACTATATTTCCAGAACTTGACGAGGAAGGAAAAATCATATTGGAGACTGAATCCATCATCGACACGAGAATTTTCCAGCTGAGGAATAGATCCATTTCAAAGTATCTCATTAAATGGAGGAAACTATCGGCTGAAGATTCCACTTGGGAAGATGAGTCTTTTATACAGAAGCATCCAGAGTTACTCAACAATTGTGGACAACACTTGTCTCAAGGGGAGGGGCATTTTAAGCCCTAATATTGGCTCATTACCCCTTAATTGGGGCATATTACATTAGTAATGTTATTTTATTTACGTCGACTTTATTCCATTAGTTGTAATTATACCTCCTAGTCTCCTATATATACCAAGGAGACATTTTCATTTGAAATCATCTTGTACTTGAACATTTATGTGGGGTAAAAGGAGGTTTGCCCCTCAATGAGGCTTATTATTGGAAATTATATATTTTTCAAGGCGTTGAGTACTTATTCTGAGGTTTTTCTATGCTATATTGATATTTGGTTCTTAACATTGATGAAACAAAACAAAAACAGGAAGAAGTAATTCAACCTATCTTAGGTATTAATCAAGCTTTTGATTTTAGGGAGGAAAATAATGAAGATTTGTTATACTATTTCATTTTTGAACCAGATATCTTAGAACATTTGAGAAACATGCAATACATTGTTGTAGATAAGGTTTTAGGAAAACAATTTCAGGAAAAATGCACAATCCATTCCTTAGAATCACCATTTAATGGAATTTTTTCTGTTAACTCAATAACAAATGATCAAAGCAAAATAATTGAAATCAGTCCTAGGAAATATTTGAGTATTGGTGCAAATATTGAACCATCTCAGGAAGAACAATTGATTGCATTATTGAATAAATATCATAAAGCATTTTCTTTGGAATATATTGATATGCAGGGAATTCATCCCGATACATGAACCCATCATAACTACACAGATGATAACATAAAACCTCTAAGGCAACCTCAACGAAGAATGAATCCAATGTTGAAAGAGGTAGTTAAAGACGAATTGCAAAAATTATTACAGGTAGGATTTATCTACCCTATCTCTGACATTCAATGGGTTTCTCCATTAGTTGTTGTACTTAAGAAGAATGGAAAATGGAGAATCTATGTAGATTATAGAGAGTTAAACAAGGAAACCCTTAGAGATCATTTTCCATTACCATTCATAGATCAAGTCTTAGATGCACTAGCTGGGAAAAGATATTTTTCCTTCCTAGATGGATTTAGTGGCTACATTCAAATCAAAATAGCATTAGAAGACCAGGAAAAAACTACTTTTACATGAACCTAGGGTACATATTCTTATAAGGTATTACCTTTTGGTTTATGTAATGCTCCAGCTACTTTTCAAAGAGCAGTTCTGGCTATTTTTACTGATTTAACACATGAATGTGTAGAGGTATACATGGATGATTTCTTCATGTATGTTAATTCTTTTGATGATTCCTTGATGAATTTTACAAAATTCGTAATAAGATGCATAGAAACAAATTTGTCTCTCAGTAATGAAAAATGTTTCATGATGTCAACTGAAGGAATAGTATTGGGCCATCATATTTCATCATCAAGGATTACAGTGGATACTGGAAAAATACAAATCATTGTGAACTTATCAGAACCAATCAATCAAAACGCTGTGAGAAATTTTCTTGGATATGCAGGCTATTACCGAAGATTCATTTAAAATTTGAGTAAAAAAGATTTTCCATTATTCAAATTACTTGCAAAAGATGTACATTTTCATTGGGATATTAATTGTCAAACCGCCTTTCAGAAACTCAAGGAAAAGATATCAACAACATTGATCTTAAGAGGGCCTAATTGGAATTTTCCATTTCATATATCTATAGATGCATTAGATACTACAATAGGGGAATCATTGTGTCAAAAATAAAATCTTATGACTTATGTTATTTACTTCATTAGCAAGAATTTAACCCATGCAGAATTGAATTACATAGTCACTGAGAAGGAAATGTTCGCAGTAGTACATGCTCTGAATAAATTTCGTCACTACATCACTGGTTATGAAGTATTTATCCATACATATCATTTTTCCATAATATATCTCATGAACATACCTATTAGTAATGGCAGGATAACAAGATCATTGTTATTGATGCAGGAATTCAACATCATTGTCTTAAATAGACCTAGAAAGTAAAATCAAGTGGCTAATTTCATGTCTCGATTAAACAATTCTGGTGAGACTGTTCCTGTCTTAGATAATTTTCCTGATGAGCACCTATTTTCCATTTAAGTTATAACTCCATGGTATGCTGATATAGCTAACTATTTATCATCAAGAATGTTACATCCTTCTTTTACATCTAAAGAAGAGAAAAGGATAATTAAACAAAGTGCTACATACACATGGATTTATGGAGAACTCTTTTATACATGATGTGATCTCATAATTAGAATATGTGTAAGACAAGATGAGATTTTATAAATATTAAAAGATTGTCATGACGAACCTTGTGGTGGTCATTTTGTAGATAAGAGAACAACATACAAAATACTCAATTTGGGGTATTATTTGCGATCCATCTTTAAAGATTCCAAGAAGTATGTTAGAAGTTATGATAGCTACCAAAGGATGGGAAAACCACTTCCAACTGATGAGATGCCACTCAAGCCACAAGTTCACATTGAGCCATTTGAAAAATGGGCTCTTGATTTCATCGATCCAATATATCCACCATCAAAAGGGAAGCAATACATCTTTGTATGTACTGATTATATTACAAAGTGGGTGGAAGGTAAAGCATTAGTGAGAGCTACAGAACAATTAGTGGTCAACTTTCTCTTTGAAGAAATATTTTTCATATTTGGAGTACCCCAAGAGATTGTAACATATCAAGGAGCAAAGTTTACTTCTAAATTGGTGCAAGACATAGCAGACAAGTACAATACCAAGCATCAAAGTCCACACCCTATCATCCACAAGCCAATGGCTAGGTATAATCTACTAATAAAACATTGGAATCCATCACGACCAAGATAGTCCAAATGCATAGAAAATATTGGTCAGATAAGCTAAATGAAGCATTATGGGTATATAGAATCACCTGGAAGAACAATATTGGGTTCACTGCTTATCAACTAGTCGATGGTAAGCAAGTTTTGTTACCTATAGAGTTTCAAATTCATACTTTTAAACTAGCAACTGATTTAGTAATAGATCTTTCCAAAGCACAAAAAGAAAGGATCATGCAATTGAATCAGTTAGATGAGATGAGACAGGTAGCAATGGAACACAACAGGGTGTTTAGTTGTGAAAACCCAGGCAACTGGAACAATATAAACTCGATTTTTCATTGGAAAACCAACTTCCAGGTCAACTTGGCCGATGAAAATTCTCCAAAAAAAAATAAAATTCACCTTCTAGTTTCATTTACAGCATGAATTTTTTCTTAACTACATTTGTACATATTAGTTTTTGAAATTTTTTGTGTAAAAGACTTGAGGACAAGTAAATAAATAAGGCTGAGGGGGATAAGGCATAAATTTATGAGTTTTTGTAGACCTTCCAAGCCTTCTACACATGTCATCATTCATTTAATAAAGCATATATTCCAGTAGAGGCACCTGAAGAAGTACATCCAACATAGGGAATTGAAGAAGTGTATCCAGCAAGGAACCTAAGAAAAATAAAATGCATATTAAATTCATCATAGCAGAAGGACATGAGGAAGATACTAAGAAAAGGAATCTAAGAACAACTTCATCAATCTTTTCATAAGTGAGGAATTGCAGCAACATTCCATCTAGCTTCAACCATGCAACATCACCAACATAAGGAACAACAAACAAGTTAGTATAAATTTTTCTTTTTAATTCTTTAAAATTTTGGAAGATTCTTCATAAGCTAGCAATGATAAATACCTATCTTTCGCTTCCCCTATACTATCTCTTCATCACTTCATCTCATATACCCTCAAAGAATAAAAAACATTGTACTCAAAGCAACCAATTTGGTCTCCAAGGGAGCTATAAGGAAAGATCGGGTTTTCAAATTCAACAACAAGAGCTTGGTCAGTAAAGAGGTTCTTTTTGTAAAATTTTTATGGGTTTCAACCTAAAATTGTTTACAAACATTATTTTCAAAACAAGTTATTAAATTTTTTATGCAAACACATTATTTTGGATAAATAAGAAGACATGACAAATATGCAATGCTCTGTTTTTGAACAAATATATTTAGAGTTATAAGATGAATGGTTATTCAAAGGAAAATGAATCATGGAGCTATAAGTCAAAGTGAATTCATAAGGTGAACATGTTTGAAACCATTTCTTTTGATGATTGCAAGAAAAGAAAGTGAA
This sequence comes from Picea engelmannii, assembly GCA_009831015.1. NCBI lineage: Eukaryota > Viridiplantae > Streptophyta > Pinopsida > Pinales > Pinaceae > Picea > Picea engelmannii. The sequence continues at coordinate 105,759 of ML808746.1, forward strand.
ATTTCATAAGTGAAAGAGGTATGATGATAGGGCATATTCAACAATGAGTGCTCATTTGAGAGATTGTAAAAATGCATTTTTTTTACCATAATACCCTTGTTAAGAATGTTTATTTCCTCCACAAAAGTCAAATTTTCTCCTGAAGTTTCATCTCATCATTCCAACACTCCAACACTCTCATTCTCATTCTCCTCCAGCACTCCCAACACATCCTTCAGTCCCATCTCTACTCCAACAAAAGTATCCATGTTTCAACATTTTACCTCCACTCCAACACCATACAAAAATCAAGAATCCCTCTTTTACGTTCCTTCCTATGCCTACCTAGCCCGAAATTTTCGATAAACAATTAAAAAACATGAGATGTATGTTTACAATTTCACTGTCAACATACACCATTTTTGCCCTGTAGAAGAAAAGGTGGCATTAAAAGGGAATATGTGGGAAGTAAAGCATAAACCAAGGAGAAGAGAACGGATCCAAGTAGGAATCGTCCAAGGAAAGGTAAGTTCGAATTCAATGTTAATAATTTGTTAAGTTAAGTGCCAATTTCGAATTCCTGAAGAACATTTTGAGAACAAAAACAATTCATTGGTAACAAAGGTTGTTTTTAAAGAACAAAAATAGAGTTGGGTTTCAACAAGAAGGCATAGAAGTTTTAAATTGCAGATTGAATTGCTAGGTATGCCCTTTCATCAAAAATTTTATGGTTAAAAACATAGAATAGATTAGGAATTAAAGGAATGATGAGATTTTCTTTATGTTAATAGAAAATTCTTGTTGAAAGAACATTCACAAAGTTGGATTAAAACAGAGTCTGCAAGTTTGAAAAGATCAAAACAATTTATTGAACAATATACAAGGTTAAATTTTTTTGGACAAGGATAGACCTCCTTTTTGCATAAACAATGAAATATTTTGCATGGTCTTTCTCTTAAAAATTGAAAGAATGGTGTATAGGTATGAACCAGAGAAGTTTGATCCATAAAAAATTCATAAAGACTGTATACAAATTCTTGAACAAAATCAGTGGATATCTTTCTTTGAGAGGTTTGATGGATATTGTGAGAAGGTTGCTTTAGAGTTTGCTTGATAATTTAATGGTGATAGGGCCACTATTGGTAACATCACCATTACAATTTATGAAGATATAATTGCACAAATCACTGGATTAGCTCAAAATGGAGAAAGATACTTCAAAACTAAACACTTTAAAGAAAAATCATGGGCACTTTTTGTATCGAGATCTAGGGTTTCAACAGTAAATTGGAAAAAAGGAATTCCAATAAGTTGGTTGATTCATCCTTGGGATGACTTAACCTATCTCATCCAGAAATTTATTACTTGTGAAGGAAGGTTTAGTATTTTTTGCATGTATCACATCAAATTGATGCAACATTTAAAGAGTGAATGTGAGATTAACATGCCCTACTTTCTATTGCAAAGCCTTTCTATGATGGATAAGGCTGTTCAAAAACATGGGAGGAATACATAAAAGAGTTTATACCACTATGGCTTCATCAAAATGATTATCACACATGAACTACAAATACAAAACTTGTCATGGCAACAGTTTATCATTGGAAATGGTTTTGAAACAATGGAAGAGAAAATAGAAGAAGAACAGATCTTGATTGTGACAGATGATGAGGAGGAAATGCAACACCCCAATGAAACAAGCTCAAAACAACCTATGGGGAGGAGAAGAACAAGAAGTATGGTGAAAATGGAAAACAAATTCCAAGAAAAAGATAATATTTTCACCACATATGAAAGGAAATCAAGAGAATGCCAACAAATCCAAAAAGGAAAAATAAAAGAAAGTGATGATGAAGCACAACAAGCATCGTATGCACACATTCAGGCTTTGGAGAAACAAAAAGACATAGTGAAAGCACAATCATTAGAAGATGATGATTTTAAAAGAACAAGAAACATCCACATATGAGAAAATGAGAGAAGAGGTGAAAAAATTAATTGAAGACATGAAAGATGAAACTCAATCACCACATAAAGTAGAAAAAATAGAAGAAATGTTGGTGTGTCCACATCAAGGCTTGATAAGAAAGACAAGAAAATAAAAAAAAAATTGAAGAAAAAGATCAAAGAAATAGAGGTCCTAGAAAGATATTTGAAAACAAAAAATGAAATGTTGAAGACTCAAAGCCGAAATCCGGAGGAAAATGAATCCTTGAAGAAAAATAATAGGAAGCTTCAAAAGAAAAACAAACTGATCTCTGAACAAGCATACAAATGGTTTCAGCAGAAGAAGGTATACAAGGAAAAATATCAAAGGTTAAAAGTTCTTCATACAACTCAGACCAATGTGGATACATTATTGCAGGCAACAAAGGTGGCAGAAGACTATTGACAGGGGTTCAAAGACATTTTGTTTTTGGGCATGAGGACATGCAAAGTCTTCCTCTTGGGGGAGATGTTGAGTACATTTTTATGCTTCCTTTCACTCCATAAAACCATACTTTTGTCTCCAAAACCATCCATTTTTTCTTCATTTTATTCCATATTTTCCATAAAACAGCCTATGCAACATACATTTATCATTCCTTAGCTTAAGAATCAAATGTTTGAATTTTTAGCATTAAGATTACAAATTTATCAGAAATTACAGGATTTGACTAAATCCCGTAATTGCTCCAAGGTTCATGTACTTTCAGGACAACTGGGTGAAATTAGAGACACGTGTCATGATCCTTGATGTACAAGGATGGATGAATACCTATCAGGTTGAAGATCCGATCTTTCCAGGTTCCCTCTCAACGCTGGTCAAACAGGGCCACTTTAGCAAAAAATACCCTATTTTAGCAGAAAATCATGGACAGTTTTAGATTTTCTTGGGATTTGTTCATATTTTATGGATCTAATAATCATATTACGAAATTTATTAGCATTTTTCAGTTTCAAACTTCTTGTATAAATACTTCGATACATGGACTAGTATGATTTATGATATTAATGAAGAAAACTCTGAATTTTCAGTCTTGAGATCAGTTTGGTGTTTTGTTCTTGATGATGTTTATGATATTCTTATGTGAATTCTACTGGACGTTCCTTATTAACTGAGACAAATTTAGGTGTACAAGTGAAGCATTGGAGGGCCCCTTTTTCCAAGCTAGAACACTTCTCCTTTTTCATTCTTTTCAAGTAAATTTTGGCATGAGCTTTAGTTCAGTTTACATTTTGTTGTAGGTAATACTGATGTGTTTTACTTGATTTCAAAATTAGTTATGTTTCTGTTGAATGTGGGAAAGAAAAGAATGCATCTCTTGTAAAAGGGTTTAGTCTTTCTGACATTTACAAGTCTCTAAACTAGTTTGAATGCTTAATATTGGTTGAATGCCTTTACTTTATCTTGTTGATTAATGGTAGGAGATATACGAATACATCTTCTGTAAAGAAGATTAGAATGTATTTCATATTCAACACTTACATTTTCTTTTGAATTATTTCCATTTAAAGAACTAAATTTATCTCTAAGTCCATACATTTTGGATGTGTCCCTAAGTCTTACAAACACCAGATTGACAATCAAATACACTCTAATTTACATCAGTAGATTGGAGCCCAACAATAGGTAGAGTTCAATCCAATTGATACATTTTGTCCCGAGAATCCTTTCTAACAAAAGGGTCAATCACGAGGTTGCATTAGGACTGATAGAGTTACTCGCCCTACTTTGTTGGTCTTAATGTAGAGATTGTGTGTATTATTGGGGGTCACTTGAGAACAAAATCATGTGGGGACCTTATCGAGTTGATTTCAGGCTTACATACCCTAGCTTTGCATGTGGCTCATATTGTAAACTGTTTCCCCAGGAATCATTCTCATAATTGGTAACCTTAGTGGCCTATCTCTTTAGGGTCTTTACATGAGGTGATTGTGGAGGGGAAAGTCTTCACAGTATCTAGAATTGACGTTGGCCAAAATCACTCGGGATCCTTGGAGGGTATACCCAAGTTTATGTGTGGGATATTGCACCAAGGCATAAGTCCGTTAAGCAGGTCATCAACGTAAATTTTCCACCCACTCTATCTCAAACCCTTCTTACATTGTTCTCATGACGTTGGATTTCATCACCAACTAGTGCATTCATTATAAGAAGGTTTTGTTTGCTTGTTTGCTTCCTAGATTTTTAGTGTGTTGTTTGTTTTCCCTAGTAGACTCTAGATTGGATATTTATTTAATGGCATCAGTTCCCGATACGACCAATGAAGAAACCCATGATCTAGGGGAACCTTTTGTTTTTCATTCTTACAAAAACGTTGGTCCTCCTTACATCGATACTTTTATCCTTCCAGGTCTCACAATTGAATTATTGGTATGGTTGTTTTCCACTTAGGTAATCCTGAATGCATCTATTTCTTCAGTTGTAAGCACTTCCCCCCAAGAACATCAACATCATGTTGATCCTTCACCTTCTTCACCAGTAAGATCTTCTTCACCTTATTCAATTGCAATGTCTTCTTCTGTTTCATCTTCTTCGTCGAGTGAAATCTCTAAAGCTAGTAACCCAGTGAATAAGAAGAAGAATAAAAGGAAGATTAAGAAGAAGAAAAATAAGAAAAGGTCCAAACTTCCAACTACTACCAAACATGTTGGAAAACAACCAGTTACTATTAATTGTGTTGGGAGTTTTGATGATGACAAGATAACCCAAACACGTAAGCCCAAGTACCCTTGCAAGATTTGTAAGGTTAGCCATATTCTTAAGGATTTCCCTAGTGTATCCAAGGTTATAGAAGCATGGTATACACACCCTCACCAACCCATGTTGTCAACCTCTGAACAACATGCTGATCACTTATCGTCAACTAGTCAAGATACTATTGGGAAGAAGAAAAGTAGAGTCAAGTTCCTATGTAGGTTATGTGGAGGGAGTCATCTAACTCACCTTTTCCCTCGTATGAACAAAGCCTCAAAATTACTGGAATAAATGATTGTTTCCCATCCTCAAATTCCATCTTCTTACCATAGGCTTACTCTTAACCCACTTGTATTTGATGGAATGATCATTCCAATTCCTTCATCGGTTAGTCCAGTTGATGAGGTAGTCAATCGAGTCATGTCCTTAGTTGAACCATTTGACAATGTGGTCAATCCAATACCATCCTTGGTCGATCCCACTCTCCCTTTAGAGAGTGCAACCCAAACGATCGATCTGGTTCCACTTGTCAATCTAATTCTCCCCTTGGATAATGAAACTCAAGTGGTTGATTTGATCCCATCATCAGTCAATCCTACTCTCCCACTAGAGATTAAATCCAATACTGACCATTGTTTTCTTGTTGATACATAATCTACCATGCTAGGAGGTATTCCTCCTTCTCCGATGGAACCCCCTCCAAGTAATGAGGTCATCCTTTTTGATTGGCGTGCACCAACTAGACCTCGTCTTCCCTCTCACATTCCTTTGAATATTATAGTACAATTTTGTGGTTGGGACATTCCTCAGACACTAATAGATGAAGGTGCATCCATTAGTATTTTATTCTTTATTGATTTGAAAGCTTTGGGTTTTTCTCATCTTGTGAGAGTTATGTAGAATATGTTATCTTTTAACATAAGAACCAGTCAACCTTTAATGACCCTTCCTCATTTTTCCATAACCTTGGGAGGGAAAACTGTCTTTATTGATGTTATGGTAGTCCAGGACCCCTTGGATTTCGATTTACTCCTTTAGTGAGATTATGTCTATGCCATGAAAGCTATTTTGTCCACTCTTTTTCATGTGATATCTTCCCCTCACGATGGAAGAATTGTGGCTATTGAAAAACTTTCATTC
>ML808746.1:112762-123688 GCA_009831015.1 Picea engelmannii
ACTACTTTATGAAAAAGTACATTGTGGAGTTTCCTTTAAGTGTTTTTCAAACTCTCTAAACATGAAAAACCCCTAAGTTTTCTTTCTTTGGACTCATTGAACAAACATTGAAAGATCCATATGGGATCGAACCACTCCTTCTTAGGGTTTGTTAAACATACTCTGAGGGAATCATCCGAAGGAAGATATTACAATTCAAGAATATGTTATCCTCATCAAGATTGTGTAAAAATAAAGAGGTACTCGCTAGAAATGGTGGGGGGGGATTGGGAAAGAAATGTATCTAAACATGTATTCTATGGAAGGGTCTCTTTTTGAACATGACACCCTTTCACTTGCTTTGTGTCTAGGTTGGAAAATATTCTTGTCTCTTGATCATACTCCTTTATAGGATTACATTTTGGTATGTGATCCTTGTTGTTGAGTCAGTGCTGCCAAGAAAATTGTCATGTCGTCAATATGTTCAAAGATAATTTCAACCCAGAAAGCCTTCTATTGTGTTGGCCATTTCTGCAGTCCTAAAATCTTCTATTGCATCGGCCATCCTTGAGTCAGTCTTGAATCACTTGTTACTTTGATATACTTCAAATCTTTTTTCTCGTTTCATGTCATTGATGGAAGATACATTAAGGCCCTCCCGTGACAAGTCTTTTCATGTCGAATTCAACTCATTATGCAAGAATTAGACTTAGAAACTAATTGGTACATTGGAACTTGCATGCCTCAATGGCATGTTTCCTCACTTTCGATGGTGGTTTTTCATAATTGACCCCTGATCGGGAGATTCTTTTGAGTGTTTGACTTGAGTTGACAAATTCGCACCCATTGGATTATACCGGTGTACCTTAGGAGTCATTGAAATTAATGGTGATTTCATTCGCACTTGTTAACAATATTCATTAATGACCGGTAATCATGTGGTTTCGACCATGTTCAACTTCAACACATGTATTTGCATGGTTAGATTCGTACTATAGAGTGGTGGAGATGAAGACCCTGAATATTTTCTAATAGATTCAGGTTGCATTGGAGTATATTCAAATTATACTATTGCATATATCCACATTGTATGTCTCATGGCTATGTTCGAATTTGAGTCTTTAAGACATAGATCCACAGTGTATTTTTGGTGGCTATGTTCCAATTTGAGTCATATTGGCATCGATCCACATTGTATGTTTGGTGGCCATGACCTGTCTTACTTGACATGGATATTTACATGTCAACATTTATGATTTGAGTCATTTATATTCTGAGTATGGGAATTCCTACCTTAGTGATGATATATTATTGTACTGTATTTCCTTGTTTGTTGGCAGGTTTTTGATCGACGTGTTCCTTGTTCCTTACACACACTCGACAAAGTATTTAAGCTATCACTATGTTCTAACTTCATACTTTGTGGGGATCATTTTTACACATTATTTTTTTCACCCTTATGACTTTTAATGATGTAAACGTGTCCTTTGTCTTTAGAAGGATCAACTGCATTAATCCCTGAAGAAGAATGAAGATGAATTTTCCCAGCGAGATGAAATTATACTTTTCCTTTTTCAAGAACCTTAGAAAAAGTGACTGTCGCACCTTGATTAGTGTTAAGGGTGTGACAATATATAATCATTGCATATTTCACCACAGCGGCCTCGGACATCATTGCAATTTTCTTAGTGTTAAGGCTGCGACGATTTTCGTACGAAGGAAAAAGAGAAATTTCTTGAAAGTTCTAGAATAGAAGATTCGAGGGTGAGGTGGCCTCTGATAGTTTTGTATCTGAGTCACATCCTTGATCTCATGGTATCATCCTAACCTCCTCACTCTATCCTTTTCAACCTATAAAAGGAGAGGATTTCTCATTGGAAAACTTAGTTGGCTAGCTTTTGATGTGAGCTTGAGTAATTTTTGTAGCTTTCGGATTTTCTTTGTCAAGATAGATTATTGGTCTCAAAATATGTGGAGAAATATGTGTGTGGGAAGTAAGGAACTATTGGAAGGGACTTTACAACATCAGTGCATTGGTTATATTCTTCGTTTCATATTTCTAATACATCAATATATTTCTTTCCAATAAAATTGTTCTTATTTTATTGTATGACTCATTGATCACAGACATAGGTTTTTTTTAGTATACGTTGTTTCTTTCACTTCGTTCTCTTGTGTATTTTATAGGTTCAACATCCCATAATCCTTGGAATGGAGAGAGGATGATGCTAGCGAGGATGAACAACATTTAAAAGGCATGCCATTTATCTCTTGCTAGTTAGTATGCTTGATAGTTAAAACTTAAGGAAAGTTTTATATTATGTCTTGTTTTGTTCTAGTTTTGGGGTGAAACTAGGGATATTTGTTTGTGTCCGCACTTACTGATTAGTCCGATAACAAATTGTCAAATAAATTTATGTTTAGAACATAATGATGAGTCTCAGATTATATAATTACAAATGCACACTAAATAAATATAGCTTACCTAAAGACACATTAAACCATGGAGGATTCACCTCTTTGACCAATATATTATCACCTTCATTTATAAAGGAGGGTTTTAAAATTGTGAAAACTAGTGTCAACATATTGTATGTATTTGGGGAGCACTAGGAAAAGGGCTATCTAGTAAAAATAGGATATATCTAATAAAAATAGGGTTATTATTATTATTGGAAATATGTATTGGGATGAGGTTAAAGAAAGGATTCTAGAAGGTATTTATCTATTGATACTGAGAGGGGGGTGAATCAGTATCAAGTACATTTTAAAAACATTTTCAACCTATAATTCAACCAGGTTATATATTCAATTATATCCAATGAGCAATGAACAACAGTAGAAGAGTTACACCAATACACCACAATACACCATGCACAATATATGAGAAATAATCAATAGTTATTTTTCAAGGGAAGTAATGAATTCCAAGGGAAGCTACAACTTCTAAATATAAAGGGAGGGATAAACCTCCAAAAGGAAGATACAATATTCCAATATCAAGAGAGGGTTTACCTCTCCATCCTTTCCCTTTTCTTCCACCCAAGAATATATAAGAGATAACAAAACTTTACATTAAATTATCACCGTCAACCAACCATCACATAGAACCTATTAATGCTTCCTGAGACGTCTTCAACTTCTACAATTATTCACTTCCTGGAATAATCTGATATTTTAGATACTATTACTCAATGTATTCTTTGAAACACATCCAAGTTTCACTCCTTGAATCCTCCCAGAAAAGGAATTATAGAGAAAATGGTAGACCTTATTCAATTCTGGTTTATTCAAGAGAGACAACTTGTACAGAATTCCTAGAACACAATTTTTAACATCATATTTTGAAATTCATGCACACTAAAATACATCCAACACTCGTTCCAATGAAATTGGTCTCACTTGATTTGTATTCTCTATGAAGATTTTATGATTTTTTTACTTAGAACACCTATTTATAACTAGCTTCAGGACTAGACAAAAACCCTATCTTCCACAGAGTGTATCTCCAAAATTATAGCGGTTAAAGAGATGAATCTTTTACCACGGGTACCTATATATGTCTTCATCGTTCTAGAAACAAATTTATAGAAAAAATGGTAATATGACCTGTAAATAACATACCTTAGAACACATCACCAAAAGACTTCATCCTCCTTTGAAATTCAACCTTATTTACTTCATATTTCCTCTGAAATTTGACTTATATGTCCTTGTTCATTAACAAACTTGTGTGTGTTTAAAATGAATGTATAATGATATGTATTAATACCCTCTATGTCAATTCCTTTTAACATTAGATCTGACATGTAGTTTCTTCTTCAATTCACATTGTCATCTTCAAAAATTCAATTCTCCTTAATTGTGAGCATCCAATACGTGACATGCCACATACCACCGGAAGAGGCATGACTTATTCTATCCATCCATGGGTGTTGTATCTGCATGTTTAATTTTCTTAATGTCTATCTACTTCGATCAACTATGGGGTCCAAAATCCAATGGCTAAGGTTTACATCAATGAAAACAACCAATCTTCCAACAATTTTCCTCTTTGTCATTGATGGAAACACTCATGCTCCCCCTGTCCTCATGCTCTTGTTTTCTCTCTCCCTTTGAAATCAATGGAAAAGGGTGGGGATTCTCCCTATGAACATATAACACTTAATAACACTTCATTTTTATGGTCTCTTTCTTCCTTGGATCTTTTTTGTGAATCTAGGAGATATATGTTACTTGGTCTTCTTGTTGCAGTTGCAACAAATATTGCCAAACCTTCTTCTTTGATTTTTCATATTTGTGAGCCAAACATGAGATTATATCCTTGATAACACATTTTACTAACACTGAGTAGATTATGCTTCAAGTCTTCAACCAATAAGACATTCTTTGCTTTTACATTTTTTCTTCCAAGCTCTACTACACCTTTTCCAAGTATTTTGGTAGATGAGTCATCTCCAAATGTAGCATTGCCATGCCTTCTATTCAAGTTGATGAATTTGTCTTGATCCCCGGTCATGTGTGAAGAACATTTAGTATCTATGTACCATTCATCTTCTTCTTTACATTCTTCAATGGTCAATGCTATTCGACAATCTTCATTGTTTGGAATCTCTTTCCTTCTCCATACTATGGTTGGCATAGGATCATATTCATTCATATATCTGGAATATCGTGCTTTGTGACCAAGATAATTACATTTGTAGCATACAATATTTTTTTTCCATCAATGGGGAAAAGGAATTATAACTTTTGTTGACAAATTCAAGATTGTTTCCATATATTCTATTTACACCATTCATGTTTCTTGCATAGTTGTTCCTTTCATTGATTCTACAATTTTTGCAAGTATAACAATGACCAAGAAAGAAACTTTTATACTTGGGATTAAGTGACCTTCTTTTTGATGTAGTCCATCTGGATTCATGATCTACTCTTTTGTAGTTTCCTTCATATTAATTGAAACTTCTTTGATTCCTGAAGGTAGGAGGTCTTCTTGGATATTCATTTCTTTTGTAATCATTCTCTCTTTATGGTATCCTGGTCCACTTCTCATCAACTGTCTGTGTAGAGGTTTCTTCAATCTTCTTGTTGGTATTTCCATCTTCTTTGTATGAATTTTCACCCATGAATCCAAGATGTGTTATGTCTTTTGGCACTTGAGAGTTTCTTAAGCTCTTCCTCATTGAGACAACTTCTTGTTCAAGTCTCTCACAGTCTTCTTCTTTCTTCATCATTTGGACATTCCTTACTTCTCCTATTCGTATTTCTTCTTCGAGTAGAGTTTTCAAGGAAATGGTTTCTTCTCTTAGTTTCTCAATGTATTATAATTGTTTCTTCAAGCTTTCAATTGTCTTTTCACAACTACCCAATTCACTTCTTAGTTTTCTATGCGTGTTTTTGAGTTTGTTATTTTCAATTTCAACATTCTTCATTTTTTTAATATTCTCATATTCTTGTTGAGTCAYTTTTGCCTCATGATTTTCTTCTTATTCATTGGAATTTTCTTCTTCAGTATCATCTCTTTCAATCCTTATATAAGGACATTCAAATTCAACATGTCCTACTCCTTCACAATTAAAGAAAAAKAACTCACCTTTATTGGMTTCTTTGAAATCTGATATGTTGTAATTTGCTTCAAATTMTTCTTCTTCTTCTTATGCTTATTCTCTTGCATAAAAGTCTTATAGCTTGTGCCAAAGCTATTTTRCTGATGCACATGATCCCACCTTGGATTTYACTGAATCTGTCCATCCATCCAGGATGGTATCTATTTCCAATTTGTTCTTCCTTCTTGCTTCCTTTTGAGATGAAGTCTTTGGTTTCCTCAAAGCCTTGTATCYTGAAGTAACTAAGAACCAAACATCTACCCCAAGAGRTTTCAAGTAAGTTTCCATTCTATTACTCCAGTATTCAAAATTACTTCCATCAAATGGTGGAATCCCATTTGGAATGTTGTCTTCCATTTMTTCTTAGGATCTTCCTTCCAGTGGTTAAATTGTACCGAARGTAACCCGCTCTGAATCCAGTTGTTGATACTGAGAGGGGGGTGAATCATTATCAAGTAAAATTAAAAAACAAAAATCAACTTATACTTCAACAATATTGTATATTCAATTATATCCAATGAGCAATGAACCATAGTAGAAGAGTTACACCAATACACCACAATACACCATTCACAATATATGATAAATAATCAATAGCTATTGTTCAAGGGAAGTAATATCTTCCAATGGAAGCTACAACTTCCCAATATAAAGGGAAGGATAAACCTCCAAAAGGAAGATACAATACTCCAATATCTAGAGAGGGTTGACCTCTCCATCCTTTCCCTTTCCTTCCACCCAAGAATATATAAGAGATAATAAAACTTTACATTAAATTATCACCATCAACCAACCATCACATAGAATCTGATAATGCTTCTTGATACTTCTTCAAATTTGACAATTTTTCACTTCTTGGAATACTCTAATCCTATAGATAATATTACTCAATGTATTCTATGAAACTCCTCCAAGTTTCACTCCTTGAATCCTCCCAGAAAAGGAGTTATAGAGAAAATGGTAGACCTTATTCAATTCTGGTATATTCAGGAGAAAGAACTTGTGCAAAATGTCTGACACTCAATATTTAACATCAAGTTCTAAAATTAGTACAAAAGAACCTATAGAATGTAATTTTTCCAATGCAATTGGTCTCACTTCAATTGGATTCTCTATGAATACGTTATGACTATTTTACCCAGAACACTTGTTTAAGTCTAGCTTCAGTTCTAGTCAAGAACCCTGTATTTCACAGAGTGTATCTCCACAATTATAACGAATAAAGAGCTAAAATTTCTACCACAAGTACCTAGATATGTCTTCTCAATAGCCTCTGAATTTCACCATCTAAAGCATTCTAGAAACAAAGTTATAGTGAGAATGGTAAGATGACCTGTAAATAACATACCTTAGAACACATCACCAAAAGACTTCATCCTCTCTTGACATTCGGCCTTCTTTACTTCTGATTTCCTCTTAAATTCAACTTATATCTCCTTGTTCATTAACAATTTTGTGTGTTTTTAAATTGAATGTGTAAAGATATGTATTTATACCCTTTATGTCACTTCCTTTTAACATTAGGGCCGACATGTAGTTCTACTTCAATTCACATTGTCATCTTCAAAAATTCATTTATCCTCAATCGTGAGGATCCACGTGATGTGCCACATACCATTGGAAGAGGAATGACTTATACTATCCATCCATGAGTGGTGTATCTACATGTGTAATTTCCTTCTTGTCTATCTACTTTGATCAACTATGGGGTCCAAAAGCCAATGGCTAGGGTTGACATCAATGACAACAACCAATCTTCCAACATTATCAATATCTCCTAAATATACTATGTCGCAAGCTCATTGAGAAAAATCCAATACATTAAACTAACTTGATTTTAATAATTTATGAATATTTAAATATCTTATATAATAAATATTGTAAAATTATTTTTAAAATGATAATTTGATATTCTAAAACTTTTAAATTGTTTAGTGACACATTATAATCTAAAACCATAATCAATCATAAAACCATATTTATAAAAGAAATATTATTATCTATAAAAGAGGCCCATATTTATGGCTTTGAAATCTTGTTTGAGAAAAAGATTGGAAATTTGCTTTGTCATAACTTTATATTAAGCTTTAATCTTGGACAAAAAAATTAAAGATTTATCAACAAACTAATACAATTATAATGGAAACTTCTCAAGCAACTTTAAATTTTATAGGATTCCAATTTATCTAATTATAAATAAAATTTATAATTTAAACAATGTTAATGTACATTTAATTACAATTTACGCTGTAATAAACAAAGGTACCATCGATAATAAAAAAAATCATGGTGAGTTTTCATTTAATATTTCTTTATATTAATTAAATTTATTTTCTTAAAGCCAAACCATGTTAAACCTAAACATGTCACATATTATTTATTAGTTAAATAAATTTCATATATATTTGAATGTAAAGTTAGTTATAGTACAACAATTATCAATCGATTATGTTTTGCAATACATGATAATGACTTCGATTTAGTGTTTTTCTTAAATTCGATTTAGTGTTTTTCTTAAATGTGTGACTTTGTGAAGTTTGGTTTTTATATATAAATTTAATATAAAGTAATATATAATTATTATAAAAGGATTGGGAAAGATGATGAAATGAGAGTATATCATTTATGATTTTTTAAATTATATATATACTAGATTAAAATTGGTTTATTAGACTTTAAGAAAAATAAAAGAAAAGTACAAGAATACTTGGATTTCTTTAAAATGTTATTTCGATGTTTAAAAAGTATTAAGATAAACTTTTCAAGATCTGTAAAGTGTGTTTTTCTTATCTTAAAATACTACTACTACTAATAATAATAAGTGGAAGAACAAACTCACATTAATTAGTCTTTATCAATAATATTTGTATTTTAACTTAAGAACAAATTATCATGATTTTAGTATATTAATTAGTCTCTATCAATAATATTTGTACTTTAACTTAAAAACAAATTATTATTAATAAAATTGGTTTATAGTTTTAGTATATTTATTCATTTTTGAAAAATAATGTTTCTCAAAATCAAGATAATAGAAGATATGTTAAGTTGAATAATGGTACAGAATTGTATCGAGAAAAGACGATACTTTTGTAATTTAGCACGAAAGAGATGTGTAATTGATTTGACTTGTGGTATGTATTCTAGTATAATCTTTTCTAAAAACAAAATAAAAATAATAACTTAGTATAAATGAAATGTGCATGACAAAGATGTGTAATGTGCATACATTAACATAACTTGTGATATATGGAATGTGTATAAGGAAAATGTGTAATGTGAATCTAGCATGAAAGAGATGTGCAATGTATTTGACTTGTGATATGTATTCTAGTATAATATTTTCTACAAACAAAATAAAAATGACAACTTAATTTAAATTAAATGTGCAGTACAAAGATGTATAATGTTCGTGCATTGACCTGACTTGTGGTATATGAAATGTGCATAAAGAATATGTGTAATGTGCATCTAGCAGATATAATGTGCATGCATTGACCTAACTTGTGGTATATGAAATGTGCATAAGGAATATGTGTAATGTGCATCTAGCAGGAAAGAGATATGTAATGTATTTGACTTGTAGTATGTATATAATATTTTCTAAAAGTAAAATAAAAATAACTTAGTATAAATGAAATGTGCATGAAAAAGATGTGTAATATACGTGCATTGACTGACTTGTGATATATGAAATGTACATAAGGAAGATGTGTAATGTGCCTGCATTGAGCTCATTCATGGTATATGTCCTAATGTAGTATTTTAAAAATAAATAATTAGATAACAATTTGGTATAATAAAATGTGAATAAGGGAGATGTGTATATTGACTTGTGTCCTAATGTAGTGTTTTAAAAATAAATAATTATTAAAAATAAATAATTAGATAACAACTTAGTACAATAAAATGTGTATAAGGGAAATGTGTATATTGACTTGTGTCCTAATGTAGTATTTTAAAAATAAATAATTAGATAACAACTTGGTATAATAAAATGTGTATAATGGAGATGTATATATTGAATTATGATATATGTTTTAATATTTTTTTTTTAAATATAAAAAATAACAACTTATTCTAAATCAAATGTGTATGAAGAAAATGTATAACGCATGTATATTGATGTAATATAATATTTTTAATTTTTATTTTTAAATAAAAATTTAATATAAATAAAATGTGTATGAGGAAAATATAGAACTTCAGTGGGGCTTAATGGTTAAGAACACACGTTTCCTCCTAAGAGGTCACGTATTATAATACCCCCGTAGACATTGACTTGACTCGTGCTATAATATTTTTAAAATTAAAAAAAATAATAACAATTTAATATAAATTAAATATGCCAACAACCATCATAGAAACTAAAAAGTCTCTTCTTCATTAATATACCTTGTCTATTAAACATAGATAAAGTAAAGTTCATCATGATTTTTTTTTTTAATTCCATTAAATTCCTAACCATTATTGTAATTGAAAATTAAATTATCCTTCCAAAAAATTTAACCACCATCCATTTGAATATTAAACTTCACACACACACACACACACACACACACACACATAGACATTGTTTTCTAGTGTGTTCGTGACCTGGAGGACTAGCCTGTGGCTGAGAAACTACGACTCAAGGGAATCTAAGCTGTCAAAATCACCCGGGGATTGCACTTGGCTTGAGCCACACCAACCCTTAACATGGTTGGATTTTTTGTCCCCGTGGGTTTCAAACCAATGACTTTAACATCACAGAGTGCCTTAACAACACACTCAGTCATCGATTGTCCTACACCTTGGGGACTAAAATTCAAATATATATATATATATATATATATATATATATAAACAAAAAGAATTATCTTTGTCAACTTAAGTAGTGCTCCATGATAATGACCTAATTTGTGTGTGTGTTCTCGATCACCGCTTCCTTCAACACCCATTCACATGGTTATTTGAAAGATTCCAAAGGTTACTTCATATTGATTAATTAAGATGAACACACATACAAAATAATATATTAAGTTTTTGAGTAAATGTTGGTAGTTAGTGAGAATATGAAATCAATGTGCCCCTGGGAATGATCATTAATAAATGTTGGTTGATATAATATTACATAATCAAACACAAAGAGTATGGGGAGTTTCTGTTAAAGCAGAAGTCAACGGTGTTCATAAAAATCATATTTATGAGTTTTGTTTTCCATCGGAAAGTTCTTCCACTTGATAAGGTATTTAGTAATTTCTTGTCTCCTCATTTATTTGATTCATGTTTTAATAAGTATTTCATATTCTAGTATGACTCTTTCCTCTTCATCTGATTCATGTTCTAATAAATCTTT
>ML808747.1:9291-29709 GCA_009831015.1 Picea engelmannii
GTAAGAACATGTTACACTCTTTCTTACAAGATCGGTACGCTCTTATTTTAGGGAATTAAAAATGTGATAAATTAACGATAAATTGAAAAGGAAAATATCATTACTCACACTTCATAAATTAAGTAAATTTCTATAAAGAGTGAATAATTATATCACAATGCTTTCCATGTAAGTTGGAGAGAAGAGGGATAGGAGCGTTTTAGGTGGTAGTGTGTTAGGAGGAGGGACATCATTGGTGATGGAGGCTGAAGTCAGTGCACTTATGAGTGCAGTTGACGAGGTACTTTGGAACCGTGTCGGGATATTTGTCTTGGCATATGCGTTTAATGGGGTACGAGTGACACATTGTCTTGTCAACAAACCTCTTTACCGAAGACCAAAGGAAAACAACACTTCATTCCTAAGCCTGGTAGTATTTCTCTCGAGGCCGTTACAATTGGTGTTTCTCATAAACAAGGTTTTGGTAATGTGCCTACGAAGGAGGAGAGGTTATGCCAGAGGAAGACTGCTTCTACCAAAGTGAAGTGGGATTCTAAGTGTTTTTGTAAGGGGAGGGGTATTCAAGTGCTCGAAGCCGTGGAAGGAGAATAAAACTAGACGAAGGTTTGTGATGGGGTCGGACATAGGCTTGGAGGATGCCTGCAACCTAGCCCTTTGCATGTTGGTGGGGAGATTGTCATATCGCACTCTATACAACACTTCATTAGAAGATTGGGTTTCAACAACCTGGGAGCCAATTCTGGGTTACTCTCTGGGGATTCATTATTTGACACAGGGTTTGTTTTCCTTTAGATTCATAAAGCCAGAAGATACCATACCAATTCTGGGAAAGCTTTGGGTGATAGATGGAAGTAGTGTGATGCTCAAGAGGTGGAGAGTAAGCTTTGACCCTGTGAGAGTATTTTCACTTACGAAACTTGTGGGTGCTCCTTTCGGGTTTGCCTCTTCAACTGTGGAACAAAAGAGCCTTAGAGGCATTAGGAAACAAGCTGGGAAGATTCATAGTAGTGGATGAACAGGCTTTGAAAGCCCTTGATAAGTTCCTTTGTAAGGTGTTAGTGGAGATAGATTTACATGCAAGATTGTTGGAGTCGATAGAGATTGAATGGCATGGTCATTTGAGGAGCGAGAGACTAGATTAACTGGGAGTGCCATTATGATGTTCTTTGTGTTGTTGTACGGGCCATATGCGTAGGGATTATCAAGGTGGTGAGGAAGAGGAGGATTTTGAATCCTCATTACTAAGAAAGACGACCTGTGAAGACTCTCCTGAGCCAGATTCATGGTCCATAAGATTTAACCCAACAGAGGTCGAGGTTACAAGGAGTTTAGTGCCAGGAGAAAGTTTCTCGGGTAAGTTAAAATGCCTATGTCCATCTTTATTTTTTTCATTGTCCTCCTGGGAACGCGACACACTGGATGGGGATTTTATGGAAGGAGCGGTTAGGAAGCAGTCAATTGATAATTTAAATTTTTGGGGGCAGGAGAATTTCCCTCCCTTAGGATCTCCCACCCCCTCACGGGACAGAGGAAGGAATCAAACTCTTTTAACCACACAGGCTATGGACCCAACTTTTGACCATAAGGGGTCTTTATACTTGACTATGACTTTGAATACCGATGGGGTTTTAGACAACAGTGGTATATCCGCTGTAGATAAATCCTCGAAAGGGGGGGGCTTAACAGAGGGTTTCATCCTTTTGCCTTTTGTAGAGTCGGAAGATTGGGTTGGTAGGGATAGTTCCAGTGAACCAGTGGTGAAAAGCCCACAAGTTACCACAGTATAGGGAGTCAGAGATTGGTGACTACTCCTTCGGAGCTGCGCTGGAATCCTTTGTTTCGGCCTTCAAATAAATACACTCCCCCATACCTATTCCTATGTTCCATGGGAGGGTTGCCATTTCTAGAGAGGATACGAGTGACGAATCTGATCAATGAGTTCAGATAGGAGAATCCTCCAGTAAAGGATTTTCCTGGTCGAGAGGATTGGGTTGTGAAATTTCTCCTATAAATCCAAGGAGTGCTCGTAAGAGAGAGAGGAGACTATTCCTATTAGTCTGGAGAGTGGTTTGTATTCTATTACTAATGTCAGGGTGCTTAGAGGCATGAAATCCCTAGCAAGGGCTAATCCATGATTCTTATCTCCCTAAATATCAGAGGGGTAGGGGGACCCTTGAAAACGACCTCCATGCACAAACTCCTTAACAGAACATTTCTAGATATTATTTTTGTGCAAGAGACCTTGGTGGACGAAATGAGGACTAGATCTTTCCTACCTACTTTAAGACCAGATTGGTATACCTATGAAATGAGTTTAGTTGGCAAGTCAGGAGGACTGTTGGTTGCTTGGGATCCGTCCAAATTTGAGCTCACGTCTTACATGTGTTGTGGTGGCTTACTCTTGACAGGTACAAGCTTTGAGTTGAAGTAAGAGACTTCCTTTTTAAATTTCTATGGACCCTACAATGATAGAAAGGATTTCTAGGAAAACGTAGGGAATAGGGGGTTACTCTCCCTTAAAAATCTAGTAGTGGTCGGGGATTTTAATTTCACTTTGAGTGAAGGTGATATCTGGGGGGATGTTTCTCAGCCGGATCAACTGACCTACTTTTTCAAAGAATTATTCCCGGACAATGGACAGGTGGATATCCTACCGGATGTGATAGTGCCCACGTGGAGAAATGGAAGATTGGGAACAAACCATATTTTGAAAAGATTGGACAGGGTATTTGTCATGACATAATTATTGAGAATTGTGGGCAGATATCGCTCTTGGGTAGCCTACCCATATATTTATGATCATGCTTTGGTATTATTACAACTTGATGGCAACAGTCATACCAAATCTTATCCATTCAAGATAAATCCGATGTGGATAACTGAAGATGCATTTTCGCGAATATTCCACGTTGTCTGGAAGGATCCAATTGTTTTAGAAGAACTTGGACAACAACGGAGACTGGTATAGAAATTAAAGTTTTTAAAGAATCAATTTAAATTCTAGGCATTACAATGTAGATCAAAGTCAACATTCAAACTAGAAAAACTTGTAGAGGATCTGCAAAGATTCTATCAGGCATCCCAAACTGGCATGTGTAGTCGAGATGTCGAAGGACAAGTCAAATTACTAGAAAAAGAGATAAGAAGCCTCCTTTTGGAAGAAGAGGAAAGGTGGAGACAACATAGTCGAGCAATTTGGATAAAGAGAGGCGATCAAAATACTAATGTTTTTCATCATTTTTCCAGCTCCAGAAGAAATAGAAAGCGGATTTGCGAGCTACAGGATGAGAATGGACATGAACACTCAGGACACGAGGCTATAAAAATTGAAGCAGTCAAATTTTTCAAAGGAACGGGTGAGGATATAGGAACATACATGGAGGATCAGGTTCATTTAGCTATATTGTTTCCTCGTATTGTAACTGAGGAAGATTTGGTACTTTTGGAAAGACCCTTCTCGAAGGAGGAATTATGGAAAGTCCTTAAAGACTTTGCAAAGGATAAAATCCCAGGACCAGATGGTTGGACTATTTTTCTCTTCCTACATTATTGTGAGTTGGTTGGGGAGGAGTTACTCGAGGTGGTTGAGGACTCAAGGATAAGGGGTGAAGTGATCAAATCTCTTAACTCAAATTTTCTGGTATTAATTCCAAAAGTTAACAAACCTTTGAGTTTTGGATATTTTAGACCTATAGCACTCTGTAACCTCTATTATAAATTTATAGCAAATATCTTGGTTAATAGGATAGAGCATGTTCTCTCACAATCCTTGTCGGGAGAACAATTGGGATTTTTGCAAGGGCGACAAATAATGGATTCCATAGGGACAGCTCAAGAATGCATACATAGTATTAAGAAAACCAAATTAAAGGCTTTAATCTTGAAACTTGAATTAAAGAAGGCATACGATTTCATCAATTGGGATTTCTTGAGAATGATCTTAATTCAATCAGGCTTCGGTCTGATGGTTACTAACTGGTTAATGAGTTGTATATTAAGTGCTACCTATGCAGTTCTAATTAATGGCGAGCCTTCTTCCTTTTTCCAACAAGACAGAGGACTGAGACAAGGGTGCCCTCTTTCTCGTCTGTTATTTATTATTGTGATGGAAGGACTCGGTTTATTGCTCAAAAAAGGTAAGGAGGAAGGGAAACTGATGGGAGTGAATGTTGCTAGAATAGTAAAAATCCTACATCTATTCTTCATTGATTATGTGTTGATTATGACGAGAGATAAATTATAGGAATAATAGGAGATAGTTGGCCTCCTTTCAAACTTTATTAGAGCATCGGGTTTAGAGATTAATTTATCAAAATCTACTTTTCATTATTCTAGCCTTCAAGGAGATGTTTTAGAGAAATTCAAGGAGTTATTCCCATTTAATTTTATCGATCTAAATTATGGTTTATGATATCTGGGATACTACCTAAAAACCTTCAAGCTATAAAATAGAGGATTGGAGGTGGCTAATAAATAAGTTGGAGAGGAGGATTGATCATTGGTGCAACAGATGGCTTACCTTTGGAGGGCACTTCATCCTTATAAAAGAAGTCCTGGAAAGTCAATCAGTCTACTAGATGACATTGGCAACAATTCCAAATTTGGTTCTAAATAAGATTTGCCAGTTAATTTTCTCTTTTTTATGGTCTGGATGCAGTGAAAAAAACCAAATGCACCTCTATAGGTGGGATTCGATAGCTAAACCAAACAAATTTGGGGGTTGGGGGCTGAGGAATTTATTTCTCTTTAATAAATCCTTGGCGGCAAACACGTTGTGGAGAGTATTGACGAAGGAAGGCATATGGCACACATTCATGAAAGACAAATATATACCATATGTATTAGTCTCTACATGGTTCATAATAGCTTCTATAAATTTGGCGACGACTTCACAGACCTGGAAAAATCTTCTCTAAGATTTATCGGTTATTTCCCACTGGTTGAGCTGGAGCCCTGGCTCTGGTCAAGCGATCTTATTAGGAAGGACTTGATTCTTGGTCTGGGAAGGTATTCCTCGTTGTCGCCTGAGCTCCTATGTGTCTTAAAACAAAAAACTTTAACCCGTTTTTTTCAATCCCGAGGTGAAGTCTGCACAACCTATTTAGATTCATCCTGGAAAGATAGTGGAGAGCTCGAACTCTTGGGCGATTTAGCAAAAGAATGGGACTATTATTGCAGTTTTTTATCAGGTGTTGGTATCCAACTTCAGGGCAAGGAGGATGAGCTTAAATGGTTGGGAGGAGATAAGTCGGGAGCACTAACTGTCAAAAATGTTTACAGATATTTAGCAGAGATCAATAGGCAGTAGACTATAGGGGGATGGAGGAAATCCATTTGGAATTGGAAATAACCCTAAAAATAAAACTTTTGACTTGGCTCACTTTGGAAAATAAGATACTTACCTAGGAAAATTTAGCTGCAAAAGGGTGGGAAGGATCAAGTTATTGTATCATTTGTACTAGAGGCCCTAAGTCTATTAGCCACTTATTCATCCATTGTCATTTCACTAAACAAGTTTGGTAACTAATATCAGATGTTTTAAAATGAAGATTGGTATGGGATGGAAATTATGTAAAATAATTTTATGATCTTTGGTTTTCCCAGACACCTGAGTTGGCTACCCTGCCAGCTATCATTAGTTGGCATATATGGATGGAATGCAAAAAGGCGATTTTTAAAAATGGGAGCCCTTCCATCACTTTAGTGGTTTATAAGACTTTGGGATTTTAAATACACATTCAACATCTCAGATTGTGCATATAATTAGTAGGGTTCAGAATATTATCCCGGAGGGGAAACCAGTGGGATGGTTTGATGGAGCTTCTTCACCAAGTGGAATAAAAAGTGGACCAGGGAGGATAATAAAAATCAGTGATGACACTTTGTATAACTGGACTTTCAATACTGGACATGGCTCTAACAATAGGGCAAAGTTACTTGGAGTTTGGGAAACTCTGTTGCTAGCTATAAGACTTCATATCTCAGAACTACAGGTTATCGGAGACTCAAAATTCATTATATATTGGTGCAAAGGAAAAGGTAGGCTTCATATTATCTCTTTATATTGTTGGAAGATAAAAATAAGTGAATGAATCACTCACTTTAGAGCTACCACTTTCACCCACACCTACCGAGAATTCAACAAGGAGGTGGATGATTTATCAAAGAAAGCGCTCAAGGAATAGATTGGAAAAATATACTTCACTCAGTGGGAAGAAATATATAAAGGTCCTACTAGATGCTTAAAAATATTTTAGTACATTTTCCAAGTTTAGAGAAGATATGTATTTTGAGGCAACGATAATTCCATAATGTGGTTGTGGAATTTTTTTATGTTATAGGGAAGTGACTTTTTGGACATATCCCATTTTCATATATCATGAGATAATAGATTGCGTGCATTCATATCTCAATGGAGGGCATGATTTTAATTCTCAGAAATTTTTCATGGTCTTGTTTTGGACAAGTGGCAGTATATCTATACAATTATATTTATAATATAATGATAAATTTTCAATTGGAAAAAAAAGTTGGAGAGAAGAATTGTTAGAATTTTGGGTAGTGATTAGTAGTGGCGGAAGAAGGAGGCTTATTTCATCTTCTTGTGCTTTATTTTGATTAGGAAATTAGGGATTTCAAATCCCTCATCATAGAATCATGTAAGGTAGAAGAACCTTCAACTGCATCCAGATGAAATTTGTTAAAATATTGGAAGATATATCACCTCTTACCTTCACCTATTTTTTGTCAAGGAGAAAATCCCTAACTTTTCATAAAACTATTATAATCAAACTACTCATAGGGCTTTGGCCTCCCCAAAATATATGGAGAAATGGTTTGACATCAACTAGCAAATCTGGTCGAATCCATATCCACTTATGTGGTTGTGGCTACTTTGCTTTTCAATATGAAATGGAGGATAGAGATATAATATTCAGGGGCTATCCCTACTTCTTAGGCCTGAGAGGCATTTTTCTCTCCAAATGGTTTCTAAAATTTGATCCCAAGGTTTATATCCCTTCATTATTTCAATTTGAGGGCACCTCCTACTAGTCTTGCAGGATGACAAATCACCAATGGATATTGGAAATAATTTGGGCCATTATGTGGACCTATCCTTCCCCAAAATGGTCTCCATGTATTTACAAGGATCTGCATTGAGTTGGGTCTCTCAAAGGGAATCCTGAAGGTAGTAAGACTCACCATAGACGGTTGGCCATAGATACAGGTATTAGAATATGAGCAACTCATTTTAAAATGCAATATTTTCCATGAATATAGTCACTTTATCAAGGACAACCCAAAGAACCTAAAAATACCAAAACCACTAGAGTACAGTAATTAGAAAAGGCATTCATCATCACTTCCTAAGAATACAAAAGACCCTAAAAATAATAAAAAGGCATCCAAAAACAAGATTTCAACCCTCAGTTCTCCAACTCAATAGGCCTTGATCTCCCTCCCTCAACCCCATGTTCCTTCATCCTCCACTCCCCTCGTTCCCTCTTCACCCCCTCCTCCTCCTCCCCCCCTTCTGGTTATCTCCACATCACCCTCCACCCTTCATATCATCCATTTGTTATCCTATATAGTGGAGAAAATAGATGAACTCTCCCCATCCCCTTATGTAATGTCCCCAAGGCTAAGCCCTGTTGTAAATCATGTCTATGAAGTATAAAGCTTGAACTATGAATTGTAATTATGTTTTATAGGCTGGTGAGCCAAGTTTATATAAGCTAGTGGGCTTATGTGTTATTAGGCTAGAGAGACTAAGTGTTAAGGCCAGGAGCCTTCTTTTGTATATGTAATCATGCAGAACATTAATAAAAATAAAAACACCACTGCATGCAGACCAACCACGATGAATGAGTGATGGGGGACTAAGCTTACACAGAGTGGGTAAGGGACTGCGGGCTGGAAGGTTGGAAAGAGAGGATAAGTGTTGAGCCTAGGGGCTTAAGTCCCTGGGAATAATATTTTAATATTATTCCAAAAGCCATGTGAAATATATGTTGTATCTTAATTTCTTTGGAAGGACGAGGACTTCCAAATGGGAAGGAATGAGCTTCATGGGTGACAAGTGTCAACCCAAGCACATGCAGTTAAAATTGTTGAGTTGAGCCGTGATGGGGGTACCTCCTCCATTTGACAGTCGACTGTCTGAATCAGGAATCCCATATGACCTCTGCAAGAATACCCTCACGCAACTCTGAAACCAAAAAGTCTTGTGTTGATTTTTGGATTAGCCAGTACACCCTTTGTCAAAACCGTCGAGTCTATGTTCGACCTTCGCATGGATTTCTTATCACGCATCCCTGAAACCTAGAACCGTGAGTCTGTTCTGTATGGATTGTTGGGAAAACTGAATGTCCCATAATTGTTGAGCCTGGTTGGGTTGAAGAGTCTGTTTGTCACCTGTTTTGGGAAACCCGTGTTTGTTGTCCCAGTTGACTGTGCCGGCCACACAACTCTTGGTTGGGTGTGGTTTGTTGTTGTTGTGAGGGAGGTGATTGTTGTTGAAGAGGCAGTCTACCAGACCTATGAGAAGTTATTTCCAGGTGAAGGAGTCTGTTGGGAAGTGGTATTCTTCCAAAGAGAGTCCAACACCAACTACGGAGCTCTAAGACTTCATGATCTAGCTTGTTGCCGAGACCCAGAGAGGTAGGTGAAGCATTGGTGGATTGTACTTGTGAAGGTGTATACTCCCAGGCAAAATAGGCATGTGGGGAATGAGAGTCTGTGAGTAGTGGGTGTAAGAAGGCATCCTGGGAAGAATCCTTCCGGTTATTCTATGCAGTTTTCCTTGTACCTCAGCCTAGACTAGGATTCCTTGCCTTGGGTGCAGCTTAGTCCCAACTCGGGGGTGACCCACTACTGAGCATGATGAGTAGCATGGTCTAAGGCTTGGAGGTTCGTGGAAGGCCTGCACGTGGTTGGTAGAATTACCATGGTTTCAAAGATAAGTATCAACTTATGCTTAATATTATGTTTTGCATGCATGTGATGCTTATATGTATCATGTATTATGTTGTGCATATGAATTATTGTTAATGTCGGGGATTATTTATGTTAGCAGTAATCTTGTGCTTACTCTGAGTTAAATGTGTTTAATTTGATTTAAATGCATATTATTAATTAAGTATGAGAATGATGTTGTTTCGCACAGTAGCATTTTCCCCGCCAGTGGGTTGAAGGCCAGGGGGGCATTAAAGTATGGTATCAGAGCCTAGTTTCAACGCTAAGGTTGGATGGGCCGGATAAGTGGTCTTGGACTGAGGTTTTGAGAAGAAATTGTGTCTGGAGGACTAATTTCAGACCTCAGAATGTTTCTGAGTGTCAACAGACTACTTGACTGTGTTATAAAGCTCAGGAGATGTAGCAGTATTATAAAACTACAACCGGTGTGGTATATGGCCATAGGGAGAGAGAGAAATCCACACCAGAAGTGTTGGATCAAGTAGATGAAGGTTCAGAAGGAGGGTACCAAGTCATTGGCCAGAAGTCCTTGAGAAGTAGAGTTGGATGGTCAGAATTCTCTATGGAGAACTCACGAAATTGCGAGGGCCATAAGATGGTCAAAAGTTGCAAGGTGGTTAGTGGATGGAGAAAATCGCCACCCTAGGATCCAGAATAAACGTGGGTCGTTGATCGTGTTTGGTTTGAACCGTTGGATCATTTCATGAATTCAGGGATCGTGAACTTGGAGCGCAGGACAAATTCTTGGTCACTCCAAGTCCCAAATCGCGAAAGAGATTAACAAGGGTAGAATTGGACAATGGAGCACTTCCAGAAAGAAGTGTCGAAATCCTGTGAGCCGTCAGATCCAACCAACTAGTGAGGAAGTTAGGGATGAAGAGATTTGATAGGTGTAAGCATAGGAGAGATCCGGACCATCAGATCAGGGGAGGCTCACAGTCGTTAGATATCGTACAAGAACTCGTGTATCAGAATTCAGGGTTGAAGTGACAAGAGATTTGGAGTCGCTGCATCATGAACTCCCAGTTACCAAAAAGCTGAAACCCCAAAATCTCTAAATGATCTACACTGTAGATCATAGGAGAGGAACTTGACCATTGGATCAAGTAGATGAATAGACGGTAATTCCAGAATTTTGGCAAACGAAAGTTCGAGATGTGTGGATGCATGAACTCCTTATGCCCGAAACTCCGAAATGAAAAGTGAAAGTAATGAGGCCCCATGACATCGTTGGGAGTGAGGTGGACCTTCTTAAGGACACCATGTGTCACTACCTTGGTGGGCGATAGCTGTGTTGTGGGCCCGGAGGGTAAGGAAATTGAATTTTTGGAAGTCGGGAGTTGGAAAGGGAAGCAAGTGCAAGAACCTACGGGACCAAAACCACGAAACCTGAAACCCCGAAGCCATGAAATCCTGAAACCTGAAGTATCATTTGGAGAGCCCTGTAGCACCTAGCAGTTTAGCATTTGATCACGGCCCGTGGACGCATGGGTTGGGGACTAAGAAAACGGGGGCTATCACTGGAAATTGCAGAGCCAAACAGAGCTCAGAATATTCATGGAATTGAAACGTTTTCTTATTCGCGTTGGTTTATGAATTTTGTAGTTTTATTAAGGGTTTAAGGCTTGACAAACTTTGGTTGATTGCATGTTGTGTGTGCATAGTTCAACGAGTGTCAGGATAGCCATGAATCAATGCTGATTATAGAAATGGAAGAGGTGTGGATTGCCTCCAATTCAGAGAATGAAAGAGAAGGAAGCGATGTCAACTTGGACAAGTGGCAGTATATGTATACAATTATATTTATAATATAATTCTCAGAAATTTTTATGGTCTTCTTTTGGACAAGTGGCAGTATCTGTATACAATTATATTTATAATATAATGAGAAATTTTCAATTGGAAAAAAAAGTTGGAGAGAAGAGTTGTTAGAGTTTTGGGTAGTGATTAGTAGTGGCGGAAGAGGGAGTCTTATTTCATCTCCTTGTGCTTTATTTTTATTAGGATATTAGGGATTTCAAATCCCTCGTCACAGAATCATGTAAGGTAGAAGCACCTTCAACTGCATCCAGATGAAATTTGTTAAACTATTGGAAGATATATCACTGCTTACCTTCACCTATTTTTTGTCAAGGAGAAAAGCCCTAACTTTTCATAAAACTATTATAATCAAACTACTCATAGGGCTTTGGCCCTCCACAAAATATATAGAGAAATGGGTTGACATCAACTAGAAAATCCGTTCAAATCCATATCCACTTATGTGGTTGTGGCTACTTTTCTTTTCAATATGAAATGAAGGAGGATAGAGATATAATATTCAGGGGCTATCCCTACTTCTTAGGTATGAGAGGCATTTTTCTCTCCAAATGGTTTCTAAACTTTGATCCCAAGTTTGATATCCCTTCATGATTTCAATTTGAGGGCACCTCCTACTAGTCTTGCAGGATGAAAAATCACCAATAGATATTGGAAATAATTTGGGCCATTATGTGGACCAATCCTTCCCCAAAATGCTCCATGTATTTACAAGGATCTGCATTGAGTTGGGTCTCTCAAAGGGAATCATGAAGGTAGTAAGACTCACCATAGACAGTTGGCCATAGATACAGGTATTAGAATATGAGCAACTCCTTTTAAAATGAAATATTTTCCATGAATATAGTCACTTTATCAAGGACAACCCAAAGAACCTAAAAATACCAAAACCACTAGAGTACAGTAATTAGAAAAGGCATTCACCATCACTTCCCAAGAATACAAAAGACCCCCAAAATAATAAAAAGTCATCCAAAAACAAGATTTCAACCCTCAGTTCTCCAAATCAAGAGGCCTTGATCTCCCTCCCTCAACCCCATGTTCCTTCATCCTCCACTCCCCTCATTCCCTCTTCACCCCCTCCTCCTCCTCCCCCCCTTCTGGTTATCTTCACATCACCCTCCACCCTTCATCTCATCCATTTGTTATCCTATATAGTGGAGAAAATAGATGAACTCTCCCCATCCCCTTCTCTCCCATCCTTCCCCCATACCTTAATTAGATCTTCTTCCCTAAAGGACCTTGAATTTGGCTCCCACTCTTCACACCATGTTGTCAACAGAGAAGAGGATAAACCTCGGTCAAAAAAGAAGTTTGCAAATCTAGGTCATTGATAATTGAGATCAAAGAGAAGGAGGCTAGTCGCATCAAATCCCTTGGTATTCAAGAAGAAATACTTCAATCCTTTGGAGGAGGTGAAAAAAACACCCATTTAAATTAATGAAAGTAATTTTCTATAAATATAGGGGACTATGAAACTAGGAAGAAAGAAAATTTTTGCACCCTAATCTAAGAGAAAAGGCAAAAATTGTCTTACTTGAAGACAAGAAAATGGAAAACTATGGCATTTCATCAATGTAGCCAATACTTTAGAAGAGAATCCATCGTATGAGTGTTGATTCTTGAGGTATCTCCAAGGGAATAAATAGGATCTAGGACACAAAAGAGATGGTATGACAAATTTCGCATACCAAACAACACTCACTATTCACTGAGCTTGAATATAAGACGCTATGTATTATTTTTCAAATATGTAATATATACGCTCCTGACATAGAAAGGAAAGAAACAATGTTATGTCTCTTTGAACAAACATAAAGAGGTTGTTATGGAGGATGGTAAAATCCTAGTTGGATACCTAAACCTATTTTTCCACCTAAATGAGAAGAGAGGGGGGGTATTTCTTTATTATTTCTATAGAGATCTAGTGGAAGAGATCAAGCAGGAATGAGATCCATTTGACTAGAATTTAAGGAAAAATAAAATACACATGGAACAACAGAAGAAGTACAAGAATCATTCACATTATAGTGATACTAAATCTCCTTCCTCTCGGACACCAACCAATTACAATATAGTATTCTTCTTACAATAGAATTAGATTATAATCCCATATCACTAGAAGTCTCCAACAAAGAGGATTTAGGATATGTCCCTTTCAAACTCACCATGATATGGCTCCAACACAAGGAATTAATAGAGAGAATAGATATGGTCTAGAAATCAAACTCTCCTTTTTTTTGCAGTGGTAAAAAAAATCCTCACATCTTAGGAAAAACCCTACTTTCTCCCACCCACCCATGCATGCTAAAAACATAAATAAAAACTAGTTTCCACTCAAATTTAGATGGAAGATCATTAAGTCACTCAAGAACTACAAACACAAGAGATGGAAGCACCATAACCCAAAAATGAATAAAACCCCTGCAGATAAAACTACCTTTGTTTTCCCTTTCTAGCAGTAACTAAATTAGTCCTTCAGTAATATTAATCCACATCTGCAGGAAGAATCCCTCTCCAACTAAAGGAACTCTTTCACAAGGAATAATATGGAGCCAAAAATCAACCCAACTCTATAGTAATTCTCCCAGGGAAAGGAAATCAGGCTCCACCAAGGTAATACGAATAGAAACAAGAGGGAATTAACCACCAACAAGAGATATGACTTCCCACAAGGTGAAATTCAAACCTCCCTTATGATAAACTCACCTCGCATAAAAGTAAATTGTCCTTGCACACTGTAACTCACCCAACAATGAGAAATATTGAACCACACTCTAGAAAATTTGATCCCAAAGAAGATATCTCATCCACCAATGAAATCTCAATCACAACCAAAGACATCCCCACTATACCAAATGAACTTCGTTGCAAGTAAGCACAATGTTGAAATTTGAGTGATTTTGATCCTAAAACTATCGAGGGTGTATCGTTGCAACACCGAAACCAATAATAAAATGAAGGGTTTCCCAAACCCTAGTCTCTTCTCCAAGATCTCTCCAAATTTATTTTTCTCAAATGTAAAAATGTTAGAATGAGAATACACTCCTCATTTTCCTTTTTTAATACTCGCTTGATCCTTTTCCTTCTCACTTATTTTATTTTATTTTATTAAATTCACTTTAGTGGGTTTCTCACTTTATAATTTTAAAGTGACTTTTTTATTAGCCTAGGACCCATTTCCTCTTTTTCTCCACTTTAACTTTATAAAGTATTCTTAGGAGAATCATGTTCCCTAGATCATTTTCCACCTTATCCCATGGGAAATTTATTAGGCTAGAATCATTTCCCCTTATAACTCCTAAGCGGATGGGGACATTACAGTCCTCCCCTCCCAAAATTGCTTGTCCACAAGCAATTTCAATATGGGATGTTGGAGCACCTATTGTTACAAAAAAAATTGTCTACAGACAGATGAAACTTCCCTTGGATTAATAGACCCATATACCAATACAAAAACAGTACATTTGGACACTAACATTCCTTTAAACTTATCTTAACCAATCAAAATGAGAAGGAGAGAAAGGATATGATGAACTTGTTTTGACGTTTGTCCTCACTGCTTTCAATCCATGAGATCAATATTCAAAATCCCTGATGAAAATTGAGATATGCAATCGATAGAAAATGAAAACAAATATCTCATGCTCTATAATATTATATAAGACAAGTTTATCTACGAAGATTAAAGAAACAATATACAAGCAAATGTAACAAGACATAAACTTGAAGGAAATAAGCCAAGTATATATTAATTGGAAATCCAAAAAGAGATACTTACATGCCACGATTGATGGAACAACACTTCTCCAACCTCTCCTCAGCCAGAAATTGCATGAATCTTGATATGAAAATGCATATGCTTCCTCCAGAATCAAAGGTTTGATACCCCCCTTGTTCCTCCCTTCACCTTGGAAATGCCTTCAATGTATAATCTTGAGAGGTACAACCACCATGAGAAAATGAAGGATATGATTGCAGATATGGATCCTTAAGGTTGGGATATGATCCTAATATGAATCCATAGCATAGGGTTTGAACACAACCAACCTCATCCCAAGATAGATAGCCCATATAATAAGGTGGAGGATCCCCCAATTCTCTCTAAAAAGACTGGAGCTCCCCTGGAAATGGACACAAGGTGCCATCCTATAGAGTGGAACTCCTCTAACATGTCAAGGGGCTACCATTTCTTGAAGTGGCACTCCCCCATCTTGGCCAGGGGGGCGCCACCCTTCATAAATGCCCCAAAAATGGTTGGTTTTTCCAAGAAAAAGGTGTGTTTTGACCTTGAAATGATGGGTTTCTTCCTCCAATATGACTTAGGGGTCATGGAAAATGTCTTTCATGGTATCAAGGGGATGTGAAACTCAACAAAGTGAATGTGACACTAGGTAAGGTGCATATGATACTTGTGACAATGCATGTGACAATTAACACGGTGCATACGTCACTTTGCAACACTTAGGGTGTGAAACTCAAGTGTGACATTTTGATGTGTAACAGATGCCCCCTAAACTGTGAGTTCAGAAGAGAAACTGATGTACAAAACACCTTATAAATTATTCAATGCAAGGGTGTTGGATTCGGAGAACATAGCAGAAGCTACAAACAATCATCAAGAAGTATACAAGTATGTTCCATTTCCAATGTAGGAATCCTTATCCTCAGAATACGAGATGACTCAAAGCACAGTCATCGACCAATACACTGTGAATCCATGAAAATACTGACTAAGGATATGGCCACCACTGATACAATGTGGATCCATACCTCCATGACATGAACTAATTACAAACACAAAAAATACACAGTGGAGCTACGAGATGAGAAGAAATAGCCATGGATCAATACAATGTGGATATATGTGACAATATATATATCAGTATTATTTCTAGCACGATGATTATACTAAAATCTTTTACATGCTCAAATTATCTTCATCACAGCCTGGGTGAAGTACATAACAGAGTGAATGCCCAACCCAGGGTCTTCTTCCCGATCTCAATGCAGTACAAATATAGCCATATGAATAGATGATTTGATGTCGAACATGGTATAAACAACTTGATTACCGGTCAATGATGTATATCATTAACAAGCGCGATGGAAATCACCAATGATGATAATGACTCCCAAGGTATCCTAGTACATTCTAGCAAATGTGAATAAATGAGATGAGGTCGAACATTCATGGAATCATCTGATCAAAGCTCAATGATGTAAATATACTGTCGGAATCGAGGAGGCCTATCATTAAGGCATGCAAGTCTGGAGGTACTAACGTTTTTCTAAGTCTAATTCCAGGATAATGTACTAAAGTCGAAAGGAAGAGACTCATCGAAGGAGACTCATGATGTATGCCACATCATTGACACACAACTAACAAAGGAAAGTGATGTGAGATGGTGAATCAAATGAGTATGGACTGACACATGAAATGGAAATTGGTAATACTGCAAATGGATGGTTTAAAGTGAAACTTTCATTGAACATTATGAAGCACGACAAGTGACTTGGAAGCATTGTCTCGACGAGTACTAAGAACATAATGTGATGAAAATAAGATCACTCTTTGATTGAAACAAAAAAGTATGATGACACATAGAATTGGTATGACTCAAAGACAAGCAGATTACCCATCTATAAGACGAGAGACAAACAAGTGCCATGTTCAAGGGAGACAATAACTTCCATAAAGGATTCCAAAAAACTTGACCCACTTCCTTCATTTTTCCCCCTTCCATAAAGGAGTACCTCTTTCTTTTTTTTAACGATCTTGAGGAGGATAACATATTCTCAGTATAGCTCATCCTTTGGATGAGTTCCTCGACATGTGTTTAATGAACCTGAGGAAGAAGGGGTTTGGTCCTATTTGGGTCATGGAGATTCGACTCACATAGGTCCTTCAATGCATAGTTTTACGAGCCTAAAGAAGGTAAACTCGGTGATTTTTCAGATTTAAAGAGTCTGAAAAGAACTTAAAGACTACTCCATGGATGACATTTTCGTAAATTTAGTATCCCAATCCTGCAAAAAGTGTAAAAACATACAAGGGATAAATTTTGTAATCATGCTTGATTAGAGTATTTCTTTTTTGTAATTAGTCTCACAAGGCCGAAAAAGAGATAAAATACCACTCCAAGGATGCCCTTTCAAAACTTTTAACTAGTGTTAAAGGAAGCAATCTCACTCGAAAATATTCTCATATTTATCGAGTCTGAAAAGAGCTTAAAGGAGACTAGATAACCTACTCTCATGTAATAACGAGCATGAGAAATAACAAATATTGAGCTTAGAACTTCCCAACGTAATATCAAAAGGTTTTGAAAAGAACCCATGGATAGTTGATACTTTACCCCCAGCTATGTGATGGAAGCTAGTGGCTTTGCTCCAGCATGATTTCTGGAGGATGGAGATCTGCCCCCCCAAGATTCGTTTCTTCCACCAAGGATTAAGTTGTCACTGATTTATGTACCAGATGGAGAAAAAGGGTCAATAGAAAAAGGTGGATGAAATTAAGGTTAAGTAACGATATCTAGTGAAAGACTCGACTCAACATTTACGAGATCTGGAAAAAGACTCAACTCAATATTTACGAGATCTATCAAAATACTTGACTCAATGGGAGAGGCAATTGGTTCATTTTTTAATGATCTTGACACAAGAAAAGAACTTTTCTCATGACATATGGGTTCTATTCCTAGACCTTTGTTTCATTTTTAAACGAGCTTTTCACAAAGAAGAAAAATATGCTCGCAAGGTAGGTTTCATTTTTACACAAGATTGAAACTAAAAACTATGCTTGAGGCCCTTTGTTTCATTTTTTAACAATCTTGATAGAGAAATGAGAAATCTTCTTGAATCTGGTTTCATTTTTTAACGATCTTGCAATCGGAAAATAAACTATGCTTAAAAGAGCTCTACTTGATAATGGCTTCCAAAAGGACAATGCTCTGGAAGGAATACATGTCAAGGGAAAAACCTTAATAGTGGATTACAAGAGATCTTCGCTAGATGGAAAAACCACACTTTGGAAGGAATACATGTCGAGGTTCATAATAGGGGTAGGGTGATTAGGCTTTAATATCCCTATCGAAGAGATTACCATGTCAAATATCGAACCTAAATCAGAAAAAGGGAGAGATTCCTTCTCATTCAGAGTTGAATGCATGGGACAGGTTTCCACAATATTGACCTGCGGTGCGGAGGATTTCATTGGCATGTAAGGATTGATTAGGGAAGTCATATGGTTGGTCATCATATGAGGGTCAATGAATGAAAGTTGGTCTATGGTCACTATGTTTCCATTGTGAGGGAAACACATCATTCGAAAGGTAGTGGACACAAGATCCTTCATAACATAAACATAGTATCGCCCAAGGAGTAAATTAAAATCCAAGGGGTCATGGACTACCATCACATTGATATCGATAGTTTTCCCTCCAAAAGTAACAAAAAGCCAAGGAAGTATCCCTAAAGGTTTATTGGCCCTTCTGTTAAAATCCAACATATTCAGAGTTACCAACGCAAGCTGAGGAGAACCTAAAGCTCACCAAGTAATGGAGGAAAAAATACTAACGGATGCACCTTAATCGAAAATATTCTGAGGAACGTCCCTACCACAAACCTGAACAATTATTTGTAAATTTATATAGGAAGGGAGATGAGATTCTGGTAGTCCACTCCAATTGAAAATAATTCCCTCATTACTCTAAGGGGGTTTCGTTGGAATGGATGAAGTGCCCCGTTGTCCAGAAGAATATGTAGAAACAAGAAACACCCGAAGGACATCCTACTCTTCAAAGGAGGAGTGGGATTGACCAAGGGTGGTATTGGATCGACCACTTTAACTTCACTCTCGAAGGGGAGAGTGGGATCGATCAAAGGTGAAATCAAATCGATCACTTGATCGACCGGCTCAACTGATGATGGAACTAGATGGATAACTTGATCAACTGGATTGACCAGTCTAGCAACCAATGGATAAATTGATCAACTAGGTTGGGATATGGAAGTTGTTTATGTACATCAACAATATTTTCCAACATATGTGAAGCCTCATCCATATGAAGGGAAAAGGAAACTATGGTGCATCTCCTTACATAACAAGCAAGGAAATTTGACTTTACCCTTCTTACTTCTAACTTGATTATCACTAGTTTATGGTTTATCACTAGTATGACTTGCATCGGCTGACAACGCGGGTTGAGAACCCTCAGAACACGCTTCTACAACCTTGGGAATACCAGGGCAATCC
Organism: Picea engelmannii; assembly: GCA_009831015.1. Taxonomy (NCBI): domain Eukaryota; kingdom Viridiplantae; phylum Streptophyta; class Pinopsida; order Pinales; family Pinaceae; genus Picea; species Picea engelmannii. The sequence continues at coordinate 28,346 of ML808747.1, forward strand.
TTAAGAAGGTGGTCACCCTTACAAATCCTGCAAGGGAATTTGGGCTTGCAAAGCGTCTTAATGGACTTGTCGACATTATCAACACTCCAACAATGATTAACTATAGTTGGTTTATCACTTCCAACATGTCCTGCAGTGGTTGGAAGTTTACCCCCTAGATTATTTTTCTTCTTCTTAATCTTCCTTTTCTTCTTTTTATCTACCTCGTTACTAGCTTCAGAGATTTCACTAGGCGAAGAGGAAAAATGGGAAGAAGACCCTATGAGTGAAGAAGTTAGAGCATCAAAAGGAGTTTGATGGTATTGGGGTGGAGTACTTACGAACTAAGCACTACTATCATTTACGTTCATTGGAGTGGAAAACAGCCAGACCGGTAACTCAATATTGAGTCCAAGAAGAGTCAAAGTAACGATATAAGTAGGACCAACATGTCCCATAGAAGGAGAAACAAATGGTATCTCGCGAAAAGGGGTTCCTTCATTTTTATTTCCAGGAATTGACACCATAGACACAAACTCAAATCAATGTTTTTCTAGGGAACACAAGAAGCACATGCTAAGAAAATCCAAGAAGCAAACCAAACAAAAAAACCTTCTCACAATGAATGCACTAGTTGGTGATGAAATCCAACGTCATAGGATAAATATGAAAAATGGGTTGAGATAAAGTGGGTGGATCAGTTATCTTGGAGACCTTCTTAACAGACTTGCACCTTGGTGCAAGTTCCCTCATGTTCTATTCGTGGGTTACCCTCCAAGGGGCCCAAGTGAGTTTTACCAACCTCTGACCTAGGTATAGAAAAGACTCCCCTTTTTCATCACCTTCTGTATGAACCCTAAAGATAAAGGCCACTAAGTTTTCCAACTCGTATTCATCCTCCGAGTGGGTACAGTCGACAGTAGGGATCAAACATATGGGCAAGATATCAAGTCCAAAATTATTCTAGAGGACTGAAGACAAGAGGACCAGTAAACTCTAGAGGACCTCGAACGGATTCAAGATTCACAAATCATTGAAACCTAATGAAACCAATGACACTTCAAGAAGAACCCCCTATATGAGATATCTTCACTACATTTGGTTAATCTTTGGAGGGTTAATGTCCACTACTCTTCTACACATGACCTCGTGTTTAACCCATGTGTGAGAGGGGTTTCCTGGTTATGCTTGTAAAAAAATTGGATTTTCTCTCCCTATAGCAATATTCTATGTTTTTTTATGGCTTTGGGAAGTTATTCTCAACACCTATTCCAAAGACCTACACTTAAGCTAATGTAGGTTTGCAGAGTGCTAGAAATAAAAACTTCTAGATGGATTTTAATTAGTGTTGTGATTTTTAGGTTGTTGTTTACTCAAGGGTATGG
>ML808747.1:41706-63222 GCA_009831015.1 Picea engelmannii
ACTTAAACTGTGTCCTGTTTTGCTTCCCTACTTGACAGGGTTTACACACTGAATCTTGGGGCTTTGATATTTTCGGAAGATCTTTTACTGCATCGAGGTTTTTGAGTTTGATTAAGTGGTCAAAGTTTAGATGTCCAAGTCTTGTATGCTATAACCAGCTTTCATCATGTTTTCTTAGATGACTTTCTTCTCTATTTTCTTTCAGCACATATACATTATTTTTTGTCCTTATGCCTTTGGCCACTACTTGTCCTGAGTTTACAAACTTTATCTTACAATCCTTGGATGTGAAAAACACCTCGCATCCTCTATCACACATTTGACTTACACTGAGAAGATTATGTTTCAACCCATCCACAAGTAGAACATTTTGGGCTTTTCTTTTTCCATTACTTAAGCTCACCATCCCTTTTCCTTTTATTTTCCCTGGAGCATCATTTCCAAAGGTTACGGTTCCTTATTTACTTTCACTTAGTGATAAAAACTTGCCTTTGTCTCCCATCATGTGTTTGGAGCAGCCACTGTCTATATACCAAGGTTTCATTTTTCGTTGAGCATATAATACTAATCCACACTTGTTACTTTCCTTCTTCTTCCAAAACTTGACATTTTCAACAGGAGATTTTGAATCTGGTTCATAGTTCCTTAACCAACAGTTAATAGATTTATGTCCAAAGTTATGACAAGTGTAGCATTCAACCTCATTATTCAATAAGTCAAACTTATTGTTGCAGTGTTTCCTACTTATTGACTGTTGATTATTTCTTTCCCTCCTTAGTTGTATGTGTCCAGACTTAATTTGGCAATTTGCAGTCTGTGAATGATTATTACTTGACTATATCATTCTTTGTTGTGGGAAGTGTTTATTCATTTGAAATCTTAATTTCTCATTTCTAGGTCTTAAGGAACAATTTACATCTTTGTGACCGAAGTTAGAACAATAGAAACAATAGCCATAGAAAAATTCTTTGTACCTGGAAAATGGTTGTCTTCTTTGAACAAATTGATTTCTTTCTTGTTGATGACGTCTTTTACTAGAAAGAACATTGTTTCTTCATCCTACAGATTCAGTCCTGACACCATTTTCGTTACTCATCCCGGGTTTCTGATTGTCTTCCTTTATTTCTACAGGTTTCTCATTGTCATTGGTTGTACTTTTGACAAACTTGATGGGTTCTTCATTTCCTCTCTTCTCACTGCTTGATCCCTCTTCATAACCCAGACCAGTTTTTATCTTTGGATTCCTTTGTTGATTCAGAATGGAGGTTAATCCTTCTGAGGCTTTGATACTTGTCAGATTCTGATTATACAAGGCTTGAAACTTATCCATTTCTTTCCTTGTTTTCACTACTTGTTCTAATGATTCACAACTTGACTTCTTTTCTGATAGTTGTTGTTTCAGAATCTCTTCGATTTTCTTTGCCTCTTCCAATTCTACCTTTAGTAGGACAAGGTCTTCACCAGGTTTTTTACTTTCTTTCTCGAACTGTACCAACAGTTGTCTTTGCTTTCTGTTCTTTATTCTTAGTCTCTCAATCTCTTCCAATGCACTGATCAGTTCTTGTTCCATGTCAACCACAACTTCTTCTTCATTAACGTCACTCCCTTCATGGCTTGTCATGTTTAAGCTCTAGGATCTACCCTTAGATAAAAGGGGTCGGCTCTGATACCAATTGTTGGACAACTGAGAGGGGGGGGGGTGAATCAGTTGTTACCTAGCTTAAACAATTATGCTTCTTTTAAAACTCTTTGTAGAAACACTGAATGATTATCACAATAATGCAGGGAAATAAACACTGGAACATTCAACATCAGTCACATATATGAGAAACACAGAGACATATATCTTCCGAGGAAACCATTACAGGGTAAAAACCTCTTTTTCTTTATATGATAAGTAATAATTACATTCTTTACATTATCATACATATGAGCACCAACTCATAATGCGGCTACAACCTCTGTTTTGCAAGCTACTACTTGCTGAGAGCACCAACTCTATGTTTTCTCTAGCACCCACTAGAAGGAAGAACCAACTCCCTGGTTTCTCTAGCACCAACTAGAAGGAAGTACCAACTCCCTGGTTTCTCTAGCACCAACTAGAAGGAAGCACCAACTCCTTGGTTTCTCTAGCACCAACTAGAAGGAAGCACCAACTCCCTATGTTCAAGCACCCACTTGAACCTTTAAGGACACCAGTCCTCCCTAGCTCCTCCCAACCACCCTGAAATATAAATATTTTCTACTGAAACTTATTACAGTGATATGATGTTCAACAATGGCTTACCAGACTCATCATTGTTTTGCTGCATTTCGTTGCTTTGTCTGCCTCATTGCCTTTCTACACACCTCACTTGCGTTGTCTGTTCTTCCGCTGTTTATGCTCTGTGTGCCATTTCCATTCACTGCACAGTTCCTCTTCTGTGCTCTTCAGCTGCTGCACTCTCCTCCTTCTTCACACATGAATCACCTTCACCAACAACAATCACAACAAACCCCAACAGCAACAGCAACAACACCCTTCTCTTCTCTGTACTGTGTATTTATAGCTTCTGTGCACCTTGTGCATGCAATGTTCACAATGCCTCTGCATGCTGACTCCACGTCGTTATTCTCCACCTCTTGAGTGCTCTACGTGATCATCATTGTAACTCTTCAGCTACTCTGGTCGTTTTCCCACGCGTTCAGCATCACTAGATGTTATGTTGAGATTCCTCAGCCTCTCTGGCAGTTGAGACTCTTCGTCTTCTCTGTAACAGTCGATCTCACCTTCTCTGATTTAGTTACAGGCTTCCATGCTCATCCATCTGTCAATCCCTTCGAAGAATAGTCTTCCTTCACTTGGATGAAGCTTGGAGACTCTTCATCTCCTCTGGCGATCACACAGGGGTCTCTTCGAATTCTCTAGCAGACACCATCAACAGTTTCTGGCAGTTTCACTGTGTCGTGCATCAGTAGCCCTCCAATCAACACTTGATCTGACGGTTCATATTACATCGCGATTTCACCTATCTGACATGGCCTGCTGACATGATTCACGTTGATGGTCTAGATCACATCTTGATTTGACGGCTCAGATTATGTCGGGATTTTGCGTATCGAGAAATCGGGATTCCTATTGCATTGTTTCTTTGACATTTCCAAAACATGATCCTCGAAACTCCGATCAACGGTTCAAATGTGATCTTGATTTGACGGCTCAGATTACGCCAGGCTTTTTCATATCGATAAATCGAGATTCCTATTGCATTGTTTCTTTGACATTTCCAAAACGCGATCCTCGAAACTCCGATCAACGGTTCATATGTGATCTTGATTTGACAGCTCAGATTACGTCGAGTTTTTGTGAGCCCTCTACTCCTTGCACTTTTAAAGATCGTCCAGGTTTTCCTCAATCCAACGGTGGTTGGACCCTGCGCTTGGATGTGACACCTCTAACTTCAATTAGCCCTCCGTCTAAGCTCGTGGTCCACGTGACCTTCTCCTATATGACCGCAACCAAACCTCCTCATCGGGGTTTCGGACTTTCCCATGTCTAAACATGTATGTCCTCAGGATTCACGATCCCTCGAATCCCGACGCGCTCTTTACGCACTAGCTCTCCTGGCTAGGCTCCTGGCCCATATGACCGTTATCCCCATGAATGCAGTCTTACCACTCATCGGGGTTTCAAGTTTTTCAATGCCACAATGCATTGGCTCATGGGATTCCTGATATGTGAAACACCAATGAGTCAACCCTCCTTTCGGGATTTCACCTTGGCTTTTCCTGATGGTAAACCTCGTGCAGCTCTTGTCCGATCTGACGGCTGACGGGATTTCTGAATGAGATCCAACGACTGTCAATCTCTCCCTTCTGTAGGCTTCTCCTAAGCTCCTGTATCTTGAGCTTTGATGCGTGCGTTTTCCTCGACGTTGTTCCTCCTGAGCTTTCACTTCCGAATCCCCAAGGGGTTCTTGGACTTCTGCGCCTCTGCAGAGTCTTCACATGCACACTCTGATCCTGCCATCTTCATTGTTGTACTTTCCATCAATGACAAGCATACGCTACCTGTTAGACATTTGCCAACATGATATTCATAACTTCGACTCCAAAAGAGTGCAACATAATGAGATGCAAAGATTTTTGTTCGATGAAATCTATATACGAAAAGGAGAAGATTATTTTTCCATTCCCAATTGCATAAACCGAATGTAGTTTACCTAATGTAAACTATGAACATGTACCACCCAAAACGTTGAATGCAATCAATTTTTGTTCGTTTGATTATAATTGAAATGAACCTAAATTATATGCAAGTTCTTTCTACTTCCTTACTTTCAATGCAATAATCCAATGCATATACAAAGGAATATGAAGTAAAAAGATCGAACAAGAAATGCACTAAAAAAAGAAGAGAACTGAGAGAAACTAAGTATGAAATAACTCGCTCAATCAAGGACTCAAAAATTTGACAAGAAATAACAATGTCAAAATGCTTCCAACAAGAACCCAAACAATGAAAAAGAGAAAAAGACAATCACTCAACAAAATTTTAAAATGAGCAGCAAGGAAAGGCATTCAAGCTAGGTTTTTGTAAGAAAAAGAGTCTCAATCATTCAAAATATCAAGATGTTATAAAGAAGATTGAAAATAAACTCAAGACTATTCAAACCTTTGCAAACTTCTTCCCATCATTCGGATAATTGAAAACATCATGAGACAAAGACCAAACTAGTGAAAATAAAGGTGAACCAATATCACAACGTAGAAGAGGTTTGCAAGATAAAAAAATATAAAAATGAGTGATAGGTATCAAATCCTCAATCCAAACAAATTCAAAGGCAAGCAGGAGTCATTGGGAAAACAACCTCTCAAAAGAAGACTAAGAAAAAACAGGCAGAAAGAGGAAAAAAATCCTAAAAATGGATATTGGAACCCCTGTTCTCAAAGAGACAGAGCACCAATCAAGATAATGGAACTCCCTAGGAGGATTTTGGGGAGAATCGGTAAGCTAATGGAACCCCTATATGCACTACAGGAGAGCACCAATCAGGATAATGGTGCCCTGGTGTGAACTATAGGGAAGTGCCACTTTCTAGAAAAGTTCAATAAATGGCTTCTAACAAGATCAGACTTAGAAGAGACTCAATCAATGGATCTGTAAACTCTTCAATGAGGAAGAGGTAAGGAGAAATAGATCATAAAGAATCATCAAACAAGAAAGATATAATCACAATCAAAGGATCTATGAAGAAAAAGAGGAAAAACTAGTCAAAGTTATTCCCCGGTGTAGTCACCAATTTATGTTACGAAATGTTTCACCTACATGAATATGATACTTCCCTTGGATTAGTAGACCCCTATACCAAGACATAAACAGTACAAGTGGACACTAACATTCCTTTAAACTTGTATTAACCAATCAAAAGGATAAGGAGAGAAAGGATATGATGAACCTGTCTCGGCATTTGGCCTCGCTACTTCCAATCCCTCAGCTTGATCTTCAAACTCCCTGGTGAAAATTGAGATCTACAATGGAAAACAAAGTAAAAAAACTATATCCTAATCTATAATATTATATAAGACAATTCTATCTATGAATATTAAAGCAACAGTAGACAAGAAAATGTAACAAGACATAAACTTGAAGGAAATAGACCAAGTATATATTAATTGGAAAACAAAAAATAGATACTTACAGACCCTTATTGATGCAACAACACTTCTCCAAGATATCCTCATATATACCTTGCATGAATATTGATATCAAAACGAAGATGCTTCCTCTAGAATCAAAGGTTTGATACCTCCCTTGTTCCTCCCTTCACCTTGGAAATGCCTTCAATGTATAGGATTGAAAGGTACAACCACCATGAGAAAATGAAGGATATGGTTGAGGATATGGATCCTTAATTTTGGGATATGAAGCTATAGCATAGGGTTCAAACACAACCAACCTCATCCCAAGAGAGTTGGCCCATAGAATAAGGTGGAGGATCCCCCAATTCTCTTTAACAATATTGGCGCTACCCCAGAACTGGACACAGGGCACCATAATATAGAGTGGATCTCCTCTAACATGTCAAAGGGGATGACATTCTATGAAGTGGCACTCCCCCATCATGGCCAGGGGGGCACCACCCTTCATAAATTCCCCCAAAATGGTCGGTTTTTCCAAGAAAAGGTGTGTTTTGACCTTGAAATGATGGGTTTCTTCCTCCAATATGAGTTAGGGGTCATGGAAAATGTCGTTCATGGTGTCAAGGGGTTATGACACTCAACAAAGTGAATTTTCACTAGGAAAGTTGCATATGACACTTATGACAGTGCATGCGACACTGTCATAAGTCCCGATCATCCTAGGTCCGATCATCAAGGATCTCACAAGAAAACTTGTTCTTGGAGTATTATACCAACAAAAGAGCTTTCTAGTTAGTTGAAATCTCCATGAGGGAGAGACTGGATGGTACTATGGAAAGGCTATCAACCACAGCATTGTTCTTTCCCTTCACGTACTCGATCTCAAAATCATATGCTTGAATTTTACTGATCCACTTCTGCTACCTCTCACTCAATTATTTCTGCTCCATGAGGAACCTTAGTATATTATGATATATATTCACTTTAAACATGTTCCCCACCAAGTATTGTCTGAATTTGGCCAATGCATGCATGATGCCCAACATCTCCCTGTCGTATATTGAGTAATACCGCTCATACTCCCTAATTTTTTGTCTCTCAAAAGAAATGGGATGGTATTTTTGCATCAATACAACTCCTATCCCTATCCCTAAAGCATCACACTCAAGAAAAAATGGTTGATTGAATTATGGTAAGGCTAGCACAAGACACAAACTCATTACTTGTTTCATGTTCTCAAATTTATCTCATTCTTCATTAATCCAACTGAAAGCTCCCTTCTTAGTGAGATCTATAAGACGTTTCCCCAACTATGGGAACCCCTTAAAAAAATTTCAGTAATAAGTGCAGAGGCCTAAGAAGATTTTTCAGTTCTGTCACATTTATGTCGGTAGGCCACTCGATAATTTCCATGATTTTCCTTTGGTGTACCTGGACCCCATTTTCCCATATCACATACCCCAAATAAAGCATCTTAGTCATGCGGAAATCACTTTTAGACTATTTTGTGTAGAGTCGTTGATCCTCCAAAATAACCAACACCTAGTCCAAATGTTGGAGGTATTCCTCCCGAGTCCTTCTATAAATGAGAATCTCATCAAAGAATACTAATAGAAATTTCCACAATTGTTTATTGAACACATGGTTCATGCAGGACTGGAATGTAGCGCGAACATTGGTTAGCCCAAATGGAATAACCAGGAACTGAAAATTCCCATAATGGCATCGAGAAGCAGTCTTCTAAATGTTCTATTCCCGAACTCTAATATGGTGGTACCTTGAATGAAGATCAATCTTCAAAAAATATTTTTCTCCCTTCAACTAATCCATTAGCTCATCGATCCTCAGAATCAGATACCTATTTTTTATGGTTTTCTTTTTAAGTGATCGGTAATAAATACACATTCTCATGGTACCGTCCTTTTTCTTTACCAACACTACCTAAGAGGCAAAAGGACTATAACTAGGTTGAATGTGACCCATATTAACCAAATCCTTGATAGTTTTCTCGATCTCTTCTTTGTACATATTGGGATGACGCTAAGGATGTGTTATGAATTCTTGTACCCCTTCTTATAATTCTATAACATTCTAAAATCCTCTATCTAGAGGTATGCTTGGAGGAATATCACCAAAAACCTTTTGATGTTTAAGAAGTAATACATGACTATCATCTGGATGTTGTCGAGGATGATCTGGTGGCTCACTGTCAAAAATGTAGCACTCAACTGCCCACACTAAATATTTGTGTCGCATCACTGCCTCCATACTATGAGATGACACTATCTTGGGAGGATACTAGTGCATGGATTGTGTTCATGCATAAAAGCGCAATGAGAGTCGTGTCTGCAAATAATTACGATACATTATAATTATACTATTTGATATTAATAATTAATAGGTGGGACCCCTTAGGAGAAAAGTGTAATAATTTGATTCCCTCCTATGACTTTCATAGAAATTTTTTGATTCAATTGATATTTTATGTTCTTGCATGCATGAGTAGCTTCGCAATGGTGATTGGTGAAAGTTCATCCTTATATCTTTCTCTAATGATGTGATATTCGTCCAAATAAAAGGACCTCCAAACAAAATATTCTACATATTTATACAGTGATATGATATGAATGCAATATGTTTTTTTTAATTGAAAAAGGGCTTGGTCAAATTTTATTCATCATATACCACCAGTGATATCGTATAAATGTTTCCAAATTTATGTTAGGGTCATCACATGTGATTATGAATGGATTCAATATTACAATGTAATTCTCATAGATCATACTTCGGGTTACTTGGTGTTTTATTTAATTGGACTTCTTTAAAAAATAATTATGCTCCTATCTGATAGTGTGTATGGGTTATGTATCAAAGGCTTGGTTGATATATGATATGAGATTGGAGTTGAGTGCACTACACTGTGTAAGTTTTTATTCGTTGCATTTAATGTTGGTTGATGGATGAAGCGACATAGAGTAAATGAGTTTGGCTCATTTATTTTTGTCAGTAAACCACCTTCTGTATTGTCATTTTTTCAAGACATCGTCACTATTTTTAACTATGGTTTCACATTTTGAGGTGGTTTGTTGATTTTTGGGTCTGCTCCTTTCATGGTTTTTTAAGTAAATCTTAACATGTATGATTTTTTTTTTACTCTTCCAGCATCACTCTTTAGCTCTGCTCTCATAAAATTGATATATTGGCCCTTTTGTTTGCATGTTGTGTGTATATGCTTCTTTGTTCAATGTAGGAATCTGAATGATGTTTTTATGGGTATATTGAGTTCATATGGAATANTTTTTTTTTTTTTTTTTTTTTTTGTGAGGAAGACTCATGACCTAGGTTTTGTACATTTTCGTTTGGGATAAAAAAATGGAATTTGAACTAAGATATTGTCCATTATTTGATACTACCCATTTGGGTTCGTTGTGATTCTAGTTGCTATAATGCAATATGGATTTCTCTTTATAGACATTCTGAGTTTGGTTTGGTAACAAAATTTGGGCATATGAAATGGATGTTGTAGACATACTCATTTTTTTCTGCTATTGTAACATTTTGCTCTTGGAAAATAATGGGTTATGATAAGTGTTGTGTAAATATTTTTATTTGAAACCCAACAATGATAAGTGAATGTGGGTTATATTTGGTCTTGGTTTATGTTGATTGTGTCGTTCATTTCCCTCTATTTCAGTTGTGTTCATGTTTAAAATGGATTACGATATCGACTTCCCATCTTAACTTGACAAGTTTTTGTAAACCCTTGAATAATTTGACTTCCCTCATTTTAACGTACTCCCAATTGTACATGGGTTCGAAATATTTATTAGATTGGTTCTTGTTTAAGAATGAGGGTTTTGTTCTCTCATTTCTTTGACTTGTTAATGGATGAATTTTGGTATTATTACAAAACCCATACAAGTCCCTTCAACTTAGTTGTTATATCATCATCTACTTGTCGTTATTAATCTATGCAAGTCCATTCTCATGTGTTCTCAACATCATGTTATGGGGATTGTTTGGTTAACAAATCAGTTTGTAGTCTATTCTAGAGTTGATGGGAAAGTTTTGATTTTGTTACAAAAACATATGAATTTATTTGACTTAGTTGTTATGCCACAACTTGTTGTCAACATTGACCTCTACAAATTCACTCAAAAAATCCCAACACCATAACAACATGTTAATAAGATTGTTTGATTGGCATATTTTACATTCATTCTTTAATAATTCTTGGTTTTGAACTCCTGCAAGCGTATGCATAACAATGATATAAATTTTTGACAAAATATAAATGTGCTTCGTTAATTGATGTTTGATGATGAATTTGGTAGGGCAGAGTTTGAATGAGTATTTATTGCAAGCTTGGACATTATGATGTTAAGATTATTTTGGGGACTTTGCTAATTTTTCCTAATTAATTGTTGTCCAGAAATTATGGAAGAAAAGGTTTTGACCTAGGATAGATTATGATGGTTGATTTTGAATGAATGATGAAAGAATAATAAAAGAACATTGATTATTTTCATTTCCCATTCATTGTTTTCATTTTACACTAATTACAATCCCCTCGTCATTCTCAAATCATTTCATTTATTCCCATGTTCTATTATTATAATGGATTTAATGTTTCAAGGGATTTTAAAGGACAAATTTGCAATGAGGATGATAAACAAAATCGATGTAATTTACAGTGAAAGAAGGATGATTATATGAGTATAGAAGATATATTTTGGGATTGAACATTAGTTTTTTGTTTGAACAATATTCATACTTTTCCCTGTCATAAATTCATTTTGCATTCATTACAACTCCCATTGTATCCCTTATAACGTTGTATCTCCCTATTCTAGCATAATCATGTTATGGTTTTTATATGTAGGATGATAAGCGGATTGCATGTACTCTAGTATGTGAATAGAAAGAGACAATATTTCAGTTTTATTTTTAGGCAGAGTATATGATGACTGATTCGTCATTTTAATTCATATTATGATTTAAATTTGATTTAGATATGATATTTTTTAGGAGAGGTAGTCATGGAAGAGGAGGAAATAGGGGCAGAAGTAATTTATGGAAAATAGGTCATAGAAGACCCAGGTTTTCCTTTCACTTTGATGTTGACCCTCAGGAAATAAATCAATTGTTTTAGGATAGGTTTTTCAATATAGTTGGTCAAGGAGTGTTCCAAACTCATCCTATACCTGATAAAACTCTTTTCCAACCTTGTCAAAGTTTTTAAAATGTTCATGTATCTGCTCATGTCTCTCTCCAACCAAAAGTCCCCATCAATGATGGGTGGAAAAAAATTGTTCATCAACCTACAACTCATCACAATGGTTGGCCCATTGTTTCATTACCAGTTCCTCCACCACCCCCATTGAACCAACATGCCCAACAAGCTAACCATGTTATCTCCCTTGTTCAATCTTCACATTCTAGTAAAACATTGAAGACTGTCATCCCTGATCTCCTGACAGATAAAGGAAAAAAAGTGGCTTCTCACTCTAACTCCTCTTAAGAGTCCTTAGAAATAATTATTTCACATGCCCAACAAAATGATGCACAATATCCAGGTTTTAGTAAAATTCAACCCCAAGGGTCAATTCAACCTCTTGTTGAAAGAGATAAATCAACAGATTAAGCAGGCAAAGCAACAAGTAGTGAAAAGAGGTAGACTGCCTCACACAATAAATATGGTTTTTTAATTTTATATATGTTGGATGAGGTGTTTTATTTATGTTTGACTTCTATTTTTGGGACAATGGGATATTAAATTTTTGGAGAACCCTCATATATCTATTTATTAGATGGAAAAACATTTTAATTATTGGAAAATATGTGAATGATTTTGGGAGATGTAGGGGAACTTTAAATGCATAATGTATGAGTTTTAAATTGGTGGCATATTTTGTTATTTGGATAAATTGTGAAGAGAAAAGGAGGGAATAAAAAATTTAAAACATTTTAAAGGAATTATGGGGTCCCACCTATTATCTATTATTCAATATACCCTTATTTATTATTTATTATTTATTATTTTACTATTATTATTTGTCCCTAATTGGTATTAAGTCAATTAAGACTTAACTAAAAAGGTATTCAAAACTACCACAACTTATTTTGAAAGAGATAAAATCTCATCACAAGGAGGGACAAAAGGGGGAGAGAAAGGAAATAATTTTCTGATATAAGGTATGCTCTTTGTTGGGCACAAGCCCATTTTGGGGAAAAGGCATGAAGTGGAGGCGAGACAGTTGGCATAAAAGCATGTGAGGCGTGCATGCAAGAAGAAGGGAAAGAAATACAACTGGAAGAAAAGCAACAGAAGAAAGCATGCATGCAGAGGATAAAAGTGTGCAAGGCCAGCATGAAAGAAGACCTAAGTAGATTAGGGTTTTGGTAAGAGAATGTAATGGTCAATGAGCCAAGGATAGGTATAAATAGACACCTAGAAGGTATGAGGGGGGGTTCGGTATCTGAGATGGTTTTTATGAGTTACTCACACGAGATAGAGTAACAGGTCTGTGACATAAGTATGTTATGATACATTTGTTTGTAAGTTGTTGAGCTATGGGAGGGAAAAGGGGCACGACCTGGAGGGTTAGATCACAAGCTGAGGAGAATGGTGTGATCTAGTCAACCTCATAAAGGTTGGGGAGTCTGATTGATGAATGGATGAATAGAGATATAGTGTGCATGATGCCATGCATGACAGACCTATAATAAAAGAGCGTTAGCGCCAAATATTTGTGGATGTAGCCCAAGAGGGGGTGAAGCAGGGTAATTTATTTGTTGTGTGAAATGATTATTGGTTGTATCTTTGTTTCTAATGGTTAAAGTCTTTTATAAATTCTTTATGAATAGTTAGATATATTTATTTGCATGCATGCATAAGGAACAACTAGATAACTAAGATCGATGACTGGCAGAATATTGTTAATAAGATAAGTAGAACACACAGCGCGCACTAAAAAATCCCCACTCAATCCTGGACTGCAAGTGCTTGAGTATTGCACTCACCCATTAAGACTATCTCGGGTGAGACTGCGTAATTCACTCTCTGTACTGCATTGCCTTCTGGTTTACCAGGAGGACCGATAGTTTTAGAGGCTTTGTTGGAACCCTAGTAGACCTGAACCTGGGTCAAACATGTCAAAAGCATAACTGAGAGTTAAGCAACCAACAAATACTTTCATTGTCATTGTTTGGAACATCATAGGATTAAGGGAATGATATATGTTGAATATATGGCAGAAGAATGGGTGATATGCTAAAGATTTGTTAAAAGGCTATAATATTTGCAGAAGGTGGTTCAAAGGAATATTGAATCGGATGACAAGAAGGTGAGAAGAATGTGCCGCTAGAAGGGGATGTTGAGACCATGGAATCCCACAAAAGCAGAGATTAGAAGATGGCTAAAGACAAAAGAGCTATATTTTGTGCAGAAATATAACATAAGCCCTAGAGTAACACTGTGCAAATATCTTGAGAAGTATGTGTTTATTGATCTACATGAAGTCTTTTTCTGTGATTTTCCACACTTATTGTAGGAGTGGATATTAAGGTTGAAGGATTACCATGCAACAAACTAGATCCTATAGTTAGAATGGACACCAGTACAGATTGAGAAGTTACAACAAGTAAACAACAAATTCACTCGCGCAGTAGATATTTGGCTCGACGGTATTGTAGCAGGTTTTATAACAGAGTTTGCAGTAGATACCACGAAGTCGTATAGCACAACAGAGTGAGATTTTCTACATGGACCTTGAGGAAGGTATATCAGATCATTGTATACTTCTATTAATATCTTGTTGTATAACAAAGGTGTAATGACAATGGAATCAGACAGCTAAACTTCCCTGCATGGATGGGGGAAGGGTGGAAGCACTGACAGAAAAAGGAGAAATGGAAGGAGAAGTGGATAAAAGAAAGAAGGAGGAATCCTTGGACCCAATAATGATGGACGATGACCAGATCAAGCCAGTCATGGTGATTGCTAGAAAGATGTGCAGTGGAGTACCCTACCAATACAATGTGAATACCAAGAAGAGAGTCATATCCGCGAGGGAAGGCTTGGCAAGTGACGAAGAAGAGGTAGAGGATCTTTGGGATGTGGAATAGATTGAGGAAATCTTGTGTGAAACATATGATAAAAAGACAAGAGGTCTAAGAGAAGGAAGAGATGGCAATGATCCTATCCATGTGAATGTCAGTGTGGAACCCATGAACCCATGTGCAACTAATACACCAACAAGAACACCACCGTTTAGACAACCAAGCCTTGGGAGAAGGAGGACATCAGGAAGTACATCCACGCAAGGAAAAAAACCTGGGGGAGCCAGTTCAGGAAATACCAGTCAGGGGCCTACACTGTGCAGAAATAGTAGTCTGACTAGCTCATGTGTCTAGACACAAATAGAATGCACACTAGACTGGTACATGTGTCTATATGCAAACAGTGCACCTGGAATGACAAGGACACTGATAGACATTAAGAATTTATTGATTAATGAGTTCCAGAATCCTATCTCAGAGGATCAATACATAAATGAGATGATAGAAATCCGACATAAACCAGGAGAATTTCTCTGGTAAATTGACCAACGATTTAAGCATTTGAAAGGGAAGTTGAGGTATCCCATGATAGATATGAAACATAGGAATCTATTTGTGAATTCTCTGTTACCTCACCTGAAATACCCACTCATGCAATATAAATTCCAATCTCAATCAGAGGATCTACAGGCAGCCTTGCAAATGGAGGAGAATCAGTACGACAAGATAGATCCATCTATAAAGGAGTTGAAGGAGGATCTAAAGAATCTTACCTTCCAACTTAATCAGAATAAGGGCAAGGACAAGAAGGAATTTGTTTGGTGTACCACATGTAGAATAGAAGGGCACCATAAGAACAAATCTCCAACATTCGCACAGTATATGGCAACAGGGATGCCAAATCCTTTGCCAACAAGAGGACCCTAGTGTGAAATTTGCAAAACACAGGGGCATGATCCATATCATTGTCCTATGATGTATACGTAATAGACAGTACCAAAGAATGCATACTGCACTTTTTTCAAGTCAGTAGGGCATGATGACAAAGACTGCAGAACAATGGATTTGATGAGGGCAAGGACATCAGACACATATAGGGTGCAAGCCAAACTGATGACCAGGAAATACGCACCATAATTCAATCAGTCACCACCATCATATAATATTTCACCATATCAGTATAACACTACACAACCATAGTATAACCCCACACAGTATAATCAAGTACCTCAATACAATACACCGCACAGAGATTGAGCTGGGTACAGAGGAGGTGGAAGAGGCAAAGGAGGATTTGGACATGGAAGAGACCCAGTAGTGTGCCATAAATGCCAATATCCAGGACACTATACAAGAGAATGTCCACAACCACCTAAAAATTGTATGTATTGTCATGCATCAGATCATGATACGGAAGAATTTCTGACACTATTAGTAAAGATCCGGGAAAAAAGGAATCAGGACAATCAGAATGTTCAATGGATTTCAGCAGAAGCAATGGATGAAGGAAGAAACATCAACATAGTGACGCACAGAGGTGTTAAAATAGGAAATGATGCGGACAAACAAGATCCAATACAACAGCAGTGGATTAATAAAAATATTGATCCACCTAAGCGATTTGATGTAGGAAAGGAGAAGGAGACCTTTAAGGAGGCCAAACAAGAATTTCTCAAGCATAATGTTGCATCTACATCTACCGCGTAGCATAATCAAGACATCCCAATGCATGAAATTCCATCATCATTGGATCATACCAGTGAAGTCCATCCAGGAAACCAAGTAAGTTGTATTAAAACTTTCCTGCAATCCTATATTCAAGCATTCAAGGATCCATCATTTGTTTTAGTATTAAAAAATCTAGTAGATAGATGTACCACAAACTCCGAGGGGAAATTAGAACAGAGGATAGTCAATAACCTCCATTCCAGAAGGAGAACCAACATAGATTTTAGATTGAATTCCAACATCGAAGATTTTAACATGGGCGATATGATACTAGACCTAGGATCTGAAGTCAATGTATTTCCCAAAAAGACATGGTAATGCATGGCAGAACCTACCTTAGGCTACTCACCAGTCCAACTGAAGTTAGAAAAACAACACAGAGTTCTACCAATAGGTAGGCTAAAAGGAGTGACATTAGATCTGGATGGAGTGCACACTAAGGCAGACTTCGAAGTGATCAAAATCGTGGATGGCACAACACCATATCCAACATTACTGGGATTGGATTGGGCATTTGAAAATCAGGCGATAATCAACCTGAAGGCTAGGAAGATGAAATTGGAGTCGGGAGAATACAGTGTTATTTCACCCCTAGATCCATCAGAAGCCGAAAGATTTGTGGAATCAACATGTTTATACCTTGAAGAAATTAACCAGTTGTGTCAAACCACCGCGTGCATCGAGTATTACATTAACTCGAATGTAGATGGTGTATTTAGCTGGAGAAGCATCAGATCATGTGCTTCCGACTTGGAAATGGATCTAGAGAATTGGGAGTAGCACCTACATGAGGTCTCAACCAGAAGATGTGCACAAATAGACCGCATAGTAAGGTGGGTTAGGACAGAAATCAGAGAACCGCCAACTTTCCATGGAATCAATGACTTGGAATAATTCCTAACAAGATATGAAGACGAAGTATTAAATAGTCAGATATTGTTAGCTCTTGAAATTGCACATAGGGATACACCTGCAAGATGGTGGGATGCACACAAATAAACAATCAAGGACTGGTACCAACGCAAAAGATAATTGTGCATCAGATTTGGAACAGAACAAAAGAGGAGCACAACTCAGAAATATAATGGACAAGGGGCACCAGCAGAACATTTGGAGAGGTGTAGAGCGTTGTGGAGAATGGAACCCCCAGAGGAATGGACCCATTATTTTGTACACACACTAGAGGGCATCCCAACAAACTAGTACACAGACTAGGAACTGTGCAGAGGAGCTATGAGCTGGGCAGTACTACAACAAAACTTTAAAGTCACTTTCTCATTTGAGCATGAGAACCCCAACATAGATACAACACTCCAACAAATAACAGGGGTGATATTCATTAAGTAACATGAAATTGAAATCATAACAGAATAACAACAACAAAATAGACAGACAGTGAAAGAACTGTTGTCATGCTACCATGTACAAGAAGAAGGAGCAATGAAGACGACCCACGCGATATTCAGATCAAGGAAGTTGAAGGCGAAATAGAAGTGGAAGGTCCACCCCTAGAATTAGAAGTAATTGTTGCACCAATTAAGGTGAAAAAGTCAACATTGGGACAATTGAAAATCCCAAAATGGCCAGCATTGGGGACTACTAGGATGAACAAATAGTCAAAAGGATAACAGAGTTACTACATGAGTACAGTGACCTGTTTCCAATGACCTTCACAAAAATGAAGGGTATTGCAAGAGAACTTGGAGAGATGAAGATCCATCTCAAACTAGAGGTGATACCTATTAGACAGAGGCCTTACAGATTGAACCCCATATACAAGAAAGTGAGAGCATAAATTGACATAATGCTGGAAGCAGGGATCATAGAACCAATAGAAAAATCAGAATGGATAAGCCCCATGGTAGTGCAGGAGAAGAATCAAGGAGGCATAAGAATCTATGTAGACCAGATAAATCTCAATGATTCTTGCCTACATGACCCCTTCCCTAAACCCCTTATAGATGAAGTCCTAGAAAATGTGGGAGGTCAGGAATCATACTCATTCACTGATGGATTCTCAGGATACCACCAAATCAAGATAGAACTAGAAGATCGGTACAAGACTACCTTTGCAACAGAATGGGGATGCTACCAGTACACAATCATGCCTTTTGGACTGAAGAATGCACCAACAATTTTTTCTAGAGTGGTCATTGTTGCCTTCAAAGAATTCATCCATCAGTTTCTAGAGGTATATTTGGATTATTAGACGGTGTACATCCTATTGAAGGGTCATGTAGAGGTGTTAAGTATGATGTTAGAAATATGCAGGAAATGCCAAATATCCTTGAACATTAAGAAATGTATACTTGGAACACCCTTTGGAATTTTGTTGGGTCACATAGTATGCAGACAAGGTTTGATCGTGGATCTTGCCAAGATTGCAATCATTGTGAACTTACCACCACTGAAATCAGTGCACCAATTGAGGGCCACATTGGGACATATAGGATACTACAAAAAAATTATAAATGGGTATGCATGAATCACTACGTCGATGGAGAAATTTCTCAAGAAGGATACTAATTTTTAGTGGAATGAGAAATGTCAGCATGGATTGGACACCCTGAAGAAGAATATGGTCACAACACCCATCATAGTCTTTCTAGATTGGGAGAAGACACTCCATGTACACGTAGATGCATCAACAATAGCCCTGGGAGCTATTTCGGTGTAGCCAAGAGCAAGAGAACTGGATCATCCTATAGCATTTTCTAGAAAGAAATTGTCAGAATCGGAGCAGAACTACAACACTACAGAAAGGGAAGGCCTAGCTATGGTCTAATCACTTTAGAAGTTCAAGAATTACCTACTTGGCAAACATTTTAATATGTTCACATATCATTTAGCACTTAAGTACCTAGTCAACAAGCTAGTGTTGGGGGGAAGAAGTTGTGGATGGTTACTGTTGTTTCAAGAATTTGACTTTGAAGTCATCGTTGAACTAGGGAAGTTGAACGTAGGACCTTATCACTTGTCAAGGGTCACCAATAGTGAGGAGCCTATTAATTTAGAGGATACATTACCTGACACGCAGTTGTTTTTAGTTCAGATCGCGGATGATTATTTTGATGACATTATTGAGTATTTAAGTACAGGGCCTGCGCCATAGGAACTTAACACCATGCAAAGGAAAAATCCAGTTGTCTGAGCAGCCGAAAACTAGTTTATCGTCACACACTTATATAAAATGGGGGTAGACATCATCTTGAGAAGATGTGCACTATAACACGAAAGGCATAGGATACTGGCAAAAACCCATGAAGGAATCACTGGAGGACACTATGCAGGCAAAGATACCAGGATGAAGGTACTGCATGTGCGATTATGGTGGCCAACTATTCATAGATATGCAAAGGAGTATTTTCAACAATGCGATGTTTTTCATAGGGTCAGCAAACCAAACAGACGGGATGAGATTCCCTTACACCCACAAGTGATTCTACAAGTGTTTGAAAAATGGGATATCGATTGTTTTGGGCCAATTCACCCACCTGGAAGAAGATCAGGTGCGCAACACATCATCACTGTGAAAGAATACCTCTCAAGATGGGTAGAGGAAAAACCATTTAAAGATTGCAACGCAGAGACAACAACACACTTCCTGTTTGAACATGTGCTCACTAGATTTGTACGCCTGAGGATTCTGATGAGTGACCAAGGCACTCACTTTATTAAGAGCACGATCAGAGCTCTAACTGAAGAATTCGAGGTCTACCTTCATAAAAGTACGCCATACCATCCTTAGGAAAATGGAATCCTTCAATAAGATCCTAGAGAATGCCTTAACCAAGATTTGCAATGGCAATAGGGACGACTGGGATTCAAATATACCAGCAATATTATGGGCATATAGAACTACCTGTAAAAAATTGGTAGGAAAAACACCATTCAGATTGGTATATGGACAAGAAGCAATGATGCCACTAGAAAGGTTAAGTTAGCTGATGAACATGGAAGAAGATAGGATTCTAGCAGGGATCCACCAATGAGTACAAAAATCAAGGGACAAAGTGTGGCACGAACGACATATCAAGAGAAAAAATTTCAAGGAAGGAGAACTTTTCCTGCTATATGACAACAAGTTCTTTCAACATCCAGGAAATTTCAGAATGCATTGGTTGGGACCATATGAGGTGAAGACTGTCACAGATGGAGGAGTTGTACAACTGAAGGAATTAGGCAGAACAAAATTCATAGGAATGGTCAATGGGAGTCTACTAAAGTTGTACAAGGATAGTCAACCACTAGCAACCTGACAGTTATAAAAAAAAAACACTGTGCGAAAATCCACGTGCGTAGGAGAACAAATCATTGTGACGAAAAGAAAAATGAGTCAGAACGCACAAGTCATTGAGTCAGGGCAGAAAAATAGGAAATACTACTCCAGAACAAAAGGGGACAGAATCCAAGGACTCTGCATGCCCAAACATATTAGCGCACCATAAAAAGGACCAACGGTTGGACAATGTGGCAACTCAGAAAATGACGGCTGTGGAAATCAAGCTCCAACTGGTAGTGAGGGTGAAAATTGTGACAGCCCGTACACAGAAGTAAATACCATACCGCAACGAGAATGGAAAATGGTCAAATACAAGATGCAAAGGATGACAATTAATACATACAACAATACCACGCACCATACATGACGCCAAAAGTGAAATAAGGGACAATTGTCAGTGTCGAATAGTTGTCATTCAGTTGTCCCACTATAAAGCCAAAAAAAAAGGGGGAAACGTCAGTTATTGTGTCAATTTCTATGGAGAGAATGCAGAACCAAGTAGAAGAGAGATAAAGCCTAAAGTTGACCAAGCATTCGTCGAATTCATCCATATCTTGCCTAGACCTCGTCAAAATGTCACTGCCATGAGTTGGAGAGCCAGGCAGGACCGACAGGAACACATGAAGAACAACTCACATGACAGACACAAGAGAGAAAGTGACACTTGTAATAATGGATTTTGATGAAATCCACACACTAGAGTACGAAACAAACCCGGTGACAGTCAAACAGGAACAAAACCCAGTACAGGAGGCTAGGTTGATGGAGGAGGACCCCGAGAGAACTAAGTTTGATAACTCGAGGATCCAAAGGAAACAACAGGAAGAGAAGGCCATAGGTTCAGTGCCACAGAGCCATGAACCAAAGGTAGCGCATGCCACACTGCACAAGGGTGTATCATAGGTGGGGGCCTCATCCTCACCAGGGGTGATTTTAAGAACCCCCCCTAAATTTATATGTATAATAAATGGGTGAATCCCCATGATACATAGGAAAAAATGAAGGCTATTTTATCAATAATATAAAATGTATATATAATTTTTTGTCGAATATTTTAGTCAATTATATAATCTTGTAAAATTTGGCGAATATTTCACTGAATTATAAAATCTTGTAAAATATTGGCGAATCTTTCACTGAATTATAAAATCTTGTAAAATATTGGTGAATCTTTCACTAAATTATAAAACCTTGTAAAGTATTAGGGGATCCTGCCTTAATGAGAATTTAGTTATGTTTTCTTTTTACATACATATCTATGTGATGCACCACCCACTCACCTCCATGAACCTTAATTTCAAAAATGGAATCCCCATACCCACAACCACAACTGTCCCCATACCCACTGCCACAACTGTCCCCATACCCACAACCACAAACTCTGGCTGCTTAACAAAAACCAAATTCAACAACCCAGCAAATGCAAAGAAATTCCAAAGTCATTCTTTACTGATTAACCCAACATTTTCAACAAAATTCAAATTGAGCACTGTAAGAAATGGTGACACCTTCTGAAGCAGGTGCCTACAAAGTAGAGACCTAGAAGAACACCAACTCTTTCACATAAATGCAAGGATAAAAAGCACAAACCATAATCGATATTATATGATGGCCAAACCTACCAAACCATGGGTCGCATGAAAGAAAAATATCAAATGTTACATAACATCTTGGAATTAGTTAGTTGGCCTTTCAAAAGGCCAATTATCCATCAATCAACAAATAAAGTACATTTTGGAAGCCTTTTTAATGAAGTAATTTATATTGGAGAACTTGTAAAACTGGAACATAAGAGAAATTTCTATGACCATCATGTAGTGTTG
>ML808748.1:3623-16971 GCA_009831015.1 Picea engelmannii
TTTATAAGTTGGACCCTCCAATAATATGAAACTTCAATTGAATTGGATCCTAAAATAATATGAAACTTCAATTGAATTAAAAGTGACCCTCTTCTTCATCATTAAGGTAACGAACCTATTGTTTCGTCACGACAACAAGCCTCTCATAACCAGTGCAATTTTTTTTTTGTGTGTGTGTGTGCGTGTGTAGAAGGGTAATAAAGACATATACTCTAGGTCGCAACACAACGACAAACATGACACGTGCAACTCATGCGACAACAACATAACGACCTAAGCACATCAAGCCTCTGGAAGCAATGAACGACAATCAACCGACATAATTAAGAATGACTACCCGCTCGTCCTACCCTACAATGGTTAGGACCTCCAATACACATAAGAAATGCTCAAGCCCAGGTTCCCATCGATTTTGACCATTTAAGGTCTCAAGGCTAGCGACTGTTCTGAGGAACAAGGAGGTGTCTACATCCCGCCTGGCACAAGCAAACGAGGCACATTGAAAGTTTACCAACCAAGTACAAACATTAATTATAATGAACAACTATCCTCAACGGGAAGCGCAAGCTAAAAATGACCTCATCAACTACCCAACCATTAATCCAAGTTAAATGGTCAATATATATGAACTAAATTGACGTTAATTATACATCACTGAACCAGTCTAAGTTTAACATAGATTTACAGTCACACAGTAATCCACCTTTCACTTAGTCGCCAATTACAAATTTACATTAGCATTGAAATCATTTATAAATGGCAATTAAGTCAACATGTTAATTTAATTTAGCATTAAGAATCGATCTAAATTAAAGGTTTAACAATTTATATACAATGTTACCAAGTCATAATATAATTTCTCACGAATGATTAACATAAAGTAACATGGTGGTATCATTAAAAGTAATGATTGCTAAGTCGCGAAAGCTAACTAAGCCCCCATTTTCAAGGTAGTTCCTAAGAGAATCATCAATAGGCAAGGGATTCTTTGGCATGATTTCCTTGGAATTCCTCTTGAATATGAAAGTGGTAAAAATGCTAACAAAAGTGAGAAGGTTTAATCTATTACTTCTAGGAGAAGTTATTCTTAAGAGAAGGAAAAGAGTGCTTAACTTGATTACAAGGTAAGTGGAAATTTTTTTTTCTCAAGTTTAACATATTGTCCCAACCCTTTTTAACCAAATTTCTCTTTAGTAAATAAATACCTTCCCTTAACAACTAAAAGTCACCATTAGAATCAATCTTTTTCAAAGAACTTACTATAAAGTAAACAGTCATTGTCATCTCTAATTTAATAAATAAAAATCATTCCTTTTTTAGTTGAACGTACTATTTTTGCAAACCTTCATTTTTATCACTAATTAATAATAAATAAAACATTCTTTTCAACTACTCTTCTATAATTAGTAATGGAAGATAGTACTTGCTTATTGGTCCAGTATTAATTGATGACAGTAAATGAAGACAATAATAGAAATGGAAGATCGTAATTGAAGAGAGTGAGTTATGATAAGGAAGGTCAATTTCGCCAGAAAAATCATGAATGAAGGTTTAACCTGCGCAGAAGGAAATTTAACCAATACCTACAACAGAAGGGGTTAACCCAACTGGAAATAAATATGAAAAGGTTTAAATTATCATTGTCAGCAAAGGGAAAAAAATACCAATTCAATCAATCAATTTCTAACTGAATAACTGACAGCCGACTCATCCAGCTCAGAACCCAATGCACAAATTGTTGCGTATAAAAAGGAAATTGATTGAAGAGTAATTCACAGGCTAAGATATGGGTGAGTTCCTGTTTATAAAAAAAAATGGGCATCGCTACAAATAGGGATAACGCTGTACCAATCAGCCCAGAAGAAATTAGACGATTCAGTTATTAATAAAGTTAAAACGTAGGTTACGGGTTAATGGCGAATCACGCCCATTTAATGGCAACTCATTCGACTTAACCACAATCCAAATCCACTCAAAGAAAACGCCATCAACCAAATACGTTACACCATGAAAGGGAAAACAAAATCGTTGTTGTAGCAACACAATCAACAAATAGAGGGCGATCTAGGGGGGGTGAACAAACTGGAAATCGCAGGCCTCCATCGAAGGAAAAACATGATCATTCAACCAAAAAAAACTCACCGCCAAGCAGTGATCAACACGTTGTCTAAGGGAGGAGTAACTCGTTTTCGAGTCAGTCGGATATTGCTGCGTTTTAGACAAATTTCAGGCAAAGATCTAAGTCTACTCTCTACCTTACCCTGGACAAAAATTGTCGACTAACACTCAAATCACAGGCCATAAGGTAATGACAAGTCATGGGAAAAAACAACAACTCAAACAATCCTTTAAAGGTCAACGTGGGCATTTAAGACGTGAAAAAAAATGTAAAACAAACCGTGCAATAGAATCCGGTATTAGCTGGGAAAGGCAAACGTAGACCAAGGCTCAAGAAGACAAATGTTTTGTTTACAGTCAAGGGCCTTCCAGAGCGCTTGAAGGGAATAGTCCAACTGTTATATTCAGAAATAAATGAACACACTGCAATTCACTGAATAAAAGAGAAATGCAACAACCAAAGTCAATCAATGAGGGAACAAGGGTAAATTTGAGTAAAACACCGAGGTAAAATTTCATGGGCAAGGGGGGCAGTGTTAAATTTTCCATCATTAAACAAATGCAAGGTTAAAATTTTTACATCCATCACCTAAATGCAATCGCTGAAGTAACAATTTACATCGAGTACCTAATTACAATAGCAGAGGTAATATTTTTACCTCAGATACATAATTACAATCGTTGAAGTAATAAAAGCAAGTCAGTCCAACAAGAAACACAACGCAGAAAGAAGTTAAATATTTTTCTTTTCATCTCGAGTTACCAATATAAAAATGATGACAACAGTAAGAGAACGCTAGGGCCATAAGGATAACTCATCGAAAGGATCATAGGGATTCTATCAGTCGAGGCACAACAAATAAACAACAAGGAAGAAAAGTATTCTAAATGCAGAGGCCGTACTGGAAGACACAAGTTCAACAATCAGGTAAGGACATCCATAGAAGTAGACGGCTGATAGGTTCGCCTTTGCTTCGCCATCCTCGCACAGAATAGTAGGGCATTGAGATCCATAGGTCTTTTAATGGTAAAACGATGACCGTAGATCAGGCTCCTGACCAACTCCTTAGGCGTGGACTAGTGAGCTAGGGACGAAGGCTAAACAACCTCAAGGTTAAAATAAACACACAGGGTGGTCATGACATGCGGAAAGACGAAGGTCAAGGGAAAGGAATCAACCAATCAATCATCTAGGCAATAAAAATTTCAGACATGAAACTAGACAACCAGTTAACTACCCAGTAAACATGTAGATCCAAATCATAAATCCTACAACAATCTACCATTCAAACGAAGAAAGCGTACCGTTGCCTGTTCTCCTGCTCCGAGTGTCGTCCGCGCGCTCCCTGCAACTCCCGCTCACCGATCGTCGAGACTTCACTTGTACCTCCCAACAAATGCAGGGGTTACTCTTCTTCCCCCTTGGCCCCCTGAGTTGCAAAGGTGCCACGCACACTAACCAGAGATTTCGCCTAGCTCCCAACTCACCTCGCAAGGCCGAGCTACCACTCATCTCCGAGCTGGGTATCCCCAACTCCCACAAGTAAATCAGACAAGTAGATAATTCTACAGCGTAACGTTACGCAAACAAAATATGATCCTTCATCCTTCTTCCTCCTTCATTATATAGAGTTTCGAGCTTCCTTTCTTTCCTAAATCTCATTTAATTAAAGTTTTAAAAATAAATTCCTAAAAATTCCTCTTCGTACAAGTGTCACCCATCCCCTTCATTCCTCCATTATTTAATTTCTTTAATTAATTAATTATCTTATTTCCCACCCACCTAGAGTTACTCCTAGAATCAGTCCTAGGTGTCCCCAAATCCCCTTACAGGTTCTAAAGGCCTCTAAGGATGAGTTCCTTGCAGTCTTCTCTCACGATATCGTGGGTCCTCTCGAACTAGGTAATTGTTAACCTACAGTTCGAGCCACGGCGGGAGTGCTAGTAGGCTGTGGAAGGGCTGTTGTCCACTCCTCTCCCTCAACATCTCTAGTAGTCATGCGTGACCCCTTTACTCCATATGTGAGTCTAGTCGACAAGCTATCGTCAACCTACATCATCAACAAATCATGTCAGAACATATCCATATCATATCATCCAATCAGATGCACTAATATCACAGTAAAACAATCAAACCCCAATGGCACACTCCCCGACTCGATCCAGAGTCCAAGGGGTTCCATCGATGCCTCAACATCCTTAGGTCTGTAATCTTACACACTCAGTAAAACTGAGTCAATAGCACATGTCTATGTCAAAGCAATAAAAAAATATGTCATCAACCCATAACACCTCCTAATCAAAATCAAAAGTTTTAATAGCATAAAAATCTGGATCACTTGCGAGCAAGTGTCCTCAAAGAATAAGTTCGCTCAGTGCACCAGAGCGGGATGTTACATACACCCCCTCTTGGTCTAAACTTTGTCCTGAAGTTTCACAGTATAAATGCCGAAATAAAGTGTATCATATGTCTATCTATCGAACAAAAATGGAAACTGTTGGCGCATATCATATACGTCCTCCCAGGTCACCGAGTGCGGACTATAATTGTCCCACTGGACCTTGACCTGATCTACCGTTCGATGTCGTAGCTGTCGAACGCGATGATCCAAGATGTGGACCGGCTCAGCCATGAGCACTCCCTCATCCGATACCTGCAAGGAACTCATGTCAATAACATGTGTGGGATCACTAATATAATGTCTCAAAATAGATACATGAAAAACATCCTGCATACGCCTCAAATAATCAGGCAAGGCTAGTCGATAGGCCATGGGCCCCTTTTTCTCCACAATCTCGAAAGGTCCCACGAACCTAGGAGAGAGTTTAGCTCCCTTCCCAAACTTGATCGAACTCTTATGCAGTTTAACCCACAATAAGACTCGATCACCAACCTCATAACTGCAGTCAACATGGTGTGCATTGGCATAACTCTTCTGTCGGTCCTATGCTTCTTTAATACTTTGTCTTATTGTTTTCATTTGCTTTTCCATTTCTTGGATTGCTTCGGTTCCTACCAGGACCCTATCCTCAAGCCGATCCCAACTCAAAGGCATCCGACATGGTCGCCCGTAAAGAAACCCGAAATGCGACATTTTAATGGTGCTCTGGTAACTGTTGTTGTAAGCGAATTCTACCAGTGGCAAGAATTATTCCCAACACTTTTGTTGGTCCATCATGTACATGTGAAACATGTCCTGCAAGGTATGGTTCATTCGTTTGTTCTTCCCGTCAGTCTCCGGGTGATACACAGTACTAAAGTTAAGTTGGGTTCCCAAGGCCTCTTGGAAACTCGTCCAAAATCGTCCAGTAAACATCGATCCTCGATTGGATATAATCCTCTTAGGCATGCCATGCAGCCTCACAATCTCACTGATGAAAACTCTAGCTATGTCAGGTGTCTGATACATCATACACATAGGAATAAAGTGAGCACTCTTCTTCAGAGTGTCTACTTCTACGAAAATCGAGTCATGTCTCCTCGTCATCAGTGGAAATCCAACAATAAAATCTATCGAAATAACTTCCCATTTCGATTCCGGAATAGAATGTGATTGTAGTAATCCTGCTAGGTGTCTATGTTCAGCCTTTACCTACTGACATTCTAGACATCTGGCCACATAGTTGACTATGTCTTCCTTCATTCCCTTCCATAAGAATAAGGGTTTAAGGTCTGCCCTCATCTTCGTGACTCCCGAGTGAGCCATGTATACTTCTCTATGAGCCTCACTTAGGATCAACATCCTCAACTCGTCATTTGGTGGTACGTAGATCTGACTTTTAAACCTCATTAAAGCATCGCTATCAAATGAAAATCCCCCAAATCATGGTATCATCATTGTGTTTTGTCCGATAAAACCCTCGACCTCTTTGTACCAGTCATCATCACACTGTAAAGTTAGAATCTTTTCACGTAGATTCATCCGAAGAGGCAACACTGAAAAGATGTGTGGTCTCCGACTCAATGCATCCGCCACTCGGTTCACTGTTCCTTTTATGTAAGTAATCTCAAAGTCGTACTCGCTAATCAATTTCGACCAACGTCAGTGTCGCACGTTCAGGTCACTTTGCGTAAATATGTGTTGTAGTCCACAATGGTTAGTCTTTAGTTCAAATTTCCATCCAACAAGGTAGTGTCTCCAAACCTTCAAGTCATATATGATAGTTAATAACTCCAAATCATGCGTCGTGTAGTTCTCCGCATGCCTTCTTAGTTTCCTCGAAATGTAAGCAATCACTCGTCCATCTTGCATCAAGACCCCTCCTAAGCCCTCCTTGGATGCGTCAGTGCATACCAAGAAGTCCATGTCCATGTCAGGGACCTTTAGTATTGGTGTTGTTGTCAAAAATTCCTTGAGCCTCTGAAATGCTTCCACGCATTTCTTGGTCCAAACAAACTTCTTGTTTTTCTTCTGCCATTCTGTGATCGGATTTGCTATTTTTGAAAATCCCTCGATGAACCATCGATAGTATCCTGCTAAGCCCATGAAGCTATGCACTTCCGAGAAATTCGTCGGCGAAGGCCATTCCATGATAGCCTCAACCTTGGTTGGATCCATGATGATGCCTTCATTGGAGATGACATGCCCTAAGTAATGAATCTTTGATTGATAAAATGAGCATTTGGACAACTTCCCATACAATTTGTGCTCTTGCAAACATTGTAGTACCAAGCGCAAGTGCTCGTCATGCTCCTCCATCATCCGAGAGTAAATCAAAATATCGTCAATTAATACTTGGACAAACTTGTCCAAGTACTCGTGGAACACCACGTTCATCGAACTCATAAATACCCCATGGGCATTTGTTAGTCCAAATAGTAAAACAATAAACTCGTAATGTCCAAACCTTGCCTTAAAGGCAGTCTTAGGTACGTCATCCTCCTTAATCCATAACTGGTGATACCCTGATCGGAAATCGATCTTGGAGAACATCATCCCACCCTTCATTTGATCGAACAGATCATCAATTCTCGGCAACAGATATTGATTCTTGATCGTGGCCTTGTTCAGCTGAAGGTAGTCAATGCAGAGCTTCCACGACCCATCCTTCTTTCGTATGAAAATAATAGTTGCACCCCACGGTGACACACTATGACGTATCAGTCCTAGGTCCAGCAACTCCTTTAGTTTCATTTTCAATTCTTGTAACTCTGGGGTCGACATCCGATAAGGTGTTCTTGCTATCGGTTCAGTCCCTGGTTTTCGGTGTATGGTAAACATTAATTCCCTCTCCGATAGCATCCCAGGTAACTCCTCCGAAAACACGTTTGCATACTCTCTCACTACTAGAAGGTGTTCTAAACCTTCCACTACTCCCTTCTCTTTTAATGCAAGGATTGCATAAATCTTTCACCCCTTGCACATGCTCTTCCGAAGTTGCAAGGAAGAGATGAGCCTCAGGGAAATTCTCTGGTTCTGGACTACAATCACACGTCTTTGTCCCTTGTCATTGACCAAGCTCATCCATTTTGTCTTACAGTTGAGTATCGCCTCATGCGATTCCAACCAGTCCATACCAATCATGACATCATAAGATCCTAAGATCATGACATACAGGTTGGCCCTTGTGAAAAACTCTCACAGGTTAAGGATACAACCCATAACCTTTCTTCCAGCCTTTTTTTTGGCTCCCGAAGCCATTTCTATGAACCTAAACTCATCCTATTTCACTGCCTTTACCTTAATCATTTTTAGTGTTGCACCAGAAATGAAACTCTCAATAGCACTGGCATCAGAATCCTGACCTTTGCACATATGCTTCCATTAAGGCCGAACATGAACCTGTTGACCTTAAGTTTCTCAGTGTTAAGGTGCAGAGCATACCGAAGAAACTCCATAAAATAGGCCTTGTACTCGGGCACCGTACAACCGCCCTGTCGTAAGGCATTGAACTCATTAAGTTGACGCTCAATGAATTCCTCTGAAAGGTACCTCTCTCGGAACCATTCCTCGAACATTTCCCATGACACATCTTCGACGACCATGTTCAGCTGTGGTAGGAGCGTCTTCCACCATAGAAGAGTGCTCCCCTTCAGTTGAAATACCTCCATGTGGACCTTCACGTTGGAGGTATAGTCGCAAAGTGAAAAACACATCGCCATATTCTCCAACCATGCCTAGGCAGCTGCGCCATCTGGGGCACCAAAGAACTCGAGAAATTTGACCTTCTCGAGTTCATGGTGAATGCTACCAGTACTAACCAGAGCGCGTGAAGGAACCTCAGCGGGTGCCAGCGCCCTGGCCTCATCTCAGTCCAAACAGCTGATCAGTGCCTCAGACATGCACTGAAAAGATCTCATCATTCTGACTACATCACCAACTGCTATCTGCTCTTGTTCGAGAACTTGCTCATTTCCATGGGGGTTAGACCCCTCAAGCGTGGATGCTACTGGAGGCATTGCGCCTCCTCCCCTAGCACCTCGTCATCTACCTCTGTGACATCCTCTAACCATGATTACCTACACACACACAAGTCAACTCAATTAGCGACATTATAATCAAATAATGTCAACGAAAGCCATAACGATCCCAAGTTGTAGTTTGAACCCGCTCTGATACCATATGTAATGAACCTATTGTTTCGTCACGACAACAAGCCTCTCATAACTAGTGCAAATTTTTTTTTTGTGTGTGTGCGTGTATAGAAGGGTAATAAAGACATACACTCTACTTCGCAACACGAAAACAAACATGATGCATGCAACTCACATGACAACAACATAATGACCTAAGCACATCAAGCCTCTGGAAGCAATGAACGACAATCAACCGACATAGTTAAGAATGACTACCCGCCCGTCCTACTCTGCAATGGTTAGGACCTCTAGGACACATAAGCAACGCTCAAGCCAAGGTTCCCATCGATTTTGACCATTTAAGGTCTCAAGGCTGGCGACTGTTCTGAGGAACAAGGAGGTGTCTACATCCCGCCCGACACAAATAGACCAAGCACACTAAAAGTTTACCAACCAAGTATAAACATTAATTATAATGAACAACTATCCTCAACAGGAAGCACAAGCTAAAAACTACCTCATCAACTACCCAACCATTAATCCAAGTTAAATGGTCAATATCTAGGAACTAAATTGACGTTAATTAGAGATCATTGAACTAGTCTAAGTTTAACATAGATTTACAATGAGACAGTAATCCACCTTTCACTTAGTCGCCAATTACAAATTTGGATTAGCATTGAAATCATTTATAAATGACAATTAATTCAACATGTTAATTTAATTTAGCATTAAGAATCGATCTAAATTAAAGGTTTAACAATTTATATACAATGGTACTGATTTAAAATTGAAGAAGACTTGAAAAACTTGAATAATTATTGCAAGTGAAATGTTATGTGTTTAAAGCAACAGGATCAATTTGCAACACATAAATTAAGGATTACTTATGTAAAATACACATAGATAGCAGCATAAACATTGAACATAAACACATGTGCACAACAATTGATAGAGTTCACCCCTCTTATGGGCTACATCTCCTGGTCCAGCTTCCAATGGATCATTATTATTAATTGCTCAAAAGTGCTCAAAAACATGTCTTACAATGCTCAAACTGACAAACTGACTACTCCAATGGCTTCCCAGCGTCCCAAAACCCCTGTCTGGGCTCTTTCGGCACCTCAATCGGTCGAAAAATGAAGAAGTTAGGCCTCCTGGAAGTCTCCCTCTTCAAGCTTGTTGTCTCTAGTTCTACAATTTGCACTCCCCCTTGAGTGAACCTGGCTCACACGCTCTTTAAAGCGTAAAAACCTGGCACTGGGTGCAACTGTGCCAACGGTGCAAACTATAGTACGGTTAAGGCACCTCCAGCCCCTAACCGCCTCGGCACCTAGGCGTATGGCGCATGCAACCAAAGGCTGGGCTAAAAGGTGGTTAGTTCGTTTGAACCATGCCAACGGTATAACTCCCGCGCGGTTAAACCACTGGTCAAACCACACACACATTTAAACTTTGGGTATGGTTCAAACCCCGCATGCATGTTTTAACACACGGTTTATACCATATATAAAATGCAATGTATTTGCAATACATTGCAATATAATGCAATGCAAAATGCATGCCAAACATTCGGGCCAATACGTATATGTTCGGGTCATATGTGTTGAAATGCATCCACGGGTTGGGGCTTAGCCCCGGCCCGACCCCCCTTTCCTTTCAAACAAATATCAACTTTAAATATATGTGTTACAACATAGTTAACAAGGAACATATGGCGGTACTTTGGCTAGCAGAGAGTTATGAAGTCGCTAAAGTTGGGGGAGGTCCGGGGCTCGAACCCCACGGACTCAACATATAATTTTATATAACCAATGAACAAAATGAAGGGGACATGTGGCGCCCATGGATTGGGCCATGTGTCCTCATATTACTCGCCATCAACCAGACACGTGTCACCATCCAATACGCCAACAACCAACCAATAACCAATGGCCACGTCATCACCGTACGGCTTGTACGATCCTGTCACGTCACCGTATGGACTGTACGGACAGGTACAGTCAGCATCCAAAAATTTTGCCTGTTTGGCTTGGCGGACAGATCGCGATATCTCCTTCATACGGACTCCATTTGAGAAAGTAAATATACCGCCAGAATCAGGAAGATGACACGGACGCAATGACACTGTTTTCGTCGCATTCCGAGCACTTTGAAAATTGAGCAAAATTTGATCCCCTGATTAGGTACCAAGTCATAATATAATTTCTCATTAATGATTAACATAAAGTAACATGGTGGTATCATTAAAAGAAATGATTGTTAAGTCATGAAAGCTAACTAAGCCCCCTTTTTCAAGGTAGTTCTTAAGAGAATCATTAATAGGCAAGGGAGTCTTTGGCATGCTTTCCTTGGAATTCCTCTTGAATATGAAAAGTGAGAAGGTTTAATCTATTACTTCTAGGAGAAGTTATTCTTAAGAGAAGGAAAAGAGTGCTTAAATTGATTACAAGGTAAGTGGAAAAATTCACAAGTTTAACTTATTGTCCCAACTCTTTTTAACCAAATTTATCTTTAGTAAATAAATCCCTTCCCTTAACAACTAAAAGTCACCATTAGAATCAATCTTTTTCAAGGAACTTACTATTCAGTAAACAATCATTGTCATCTCTAATTTAATAAATAAAAATCATTCCTTTTTCAGCAGGAAACGTACTATTTTTGCAGACCTTCCTTTTTATCACTAATTAATAATAAATAAAACATTATTTTCAACTATTCTTCTATAATTAGTAATGGAAGACAATACTTGCTTATTGGTCTAGTATTAATTGATGACAGTAAATGAAGACAGTAATAGAAATGGAAGACAATAATTGAAGACAACGAGTTATGATAAGGAAGGTCAATTTCGCCAGAAAAATCATGAATGAAGGTTTAACCTGCACAGAAGGGAATTTAACCAATACCTACAACAGAAGGGGTTAACCCAACTAGCAATAAATATGAAAAGGTTTAAATTATCATTGTCAATAAAGGGAAAAAAATACTGATTCAATCAATCAATTTCTAACTGAATAACTGACAACCGACTCATCCAGCTTAGAACCCAATGCACAAATTACTAGGTATAAAAAGGAAATTGATTGAAGGGTAATTCACAGGCTAAGATATGGGTGAGTTCCTGTTTATAAAAAAAAATGGGCATCGTTGCAAATAGGGATAATGCTGTACCGATCCACCCAGAAGAAATTACACGTTTCAGTTATTAATAAAGTTAAAACACAGGTTACAAGTTAATGGTGAATCATGCCCATTTAATGGAAACTCATTTGACTTTACCACAATCCAAATCCACTCAAAGAAAACGCCATCAACCCAATACGTTACACCATGAAAGGGCAAACGAAATCATTGTTGTAGCAACACAGTCAACAAATAGAGGGTGATCTGGGGGGGTGAGTGAACTAGAAATCGCAGGCCTCCATCGAAGGCAAAACGTGATCATTCAACAAAAAAAAAATCACCACCAGGCAGTGATCAACACGTTGTCTAAGGGAGGAGTAAGTCGTTGTCCAGTCAACTGGATATGGTTGCGTTTTAGACAAATTTCAGGCAGAAATAAAACAGGCAGAGATCTAAGTCTACTCTCTACCTTACCCTAGACGAAAATCACTGACTAACACTCAAATCGCAGGCCATAAGGTAATGGAAAGTCGTGGGAAAAAACAACAAATCAAACAATCCTTTAAAGGTCAACATGGGTGTTAAAGACGTGAAAAAAAATGTAAAACAAGCCATGCAATAGAATTCGATATTAGTTGGGAAAGGCAAACGCAGACCAAGGTTCAAGCAGACAAATGTTATGTTTCCAATCAAGGTCCTTCTAGAGTGCTTGAAAGGAATAGTCCAACTGTGATATTTAGAAATAAACGAACACACTGCAATTCGCTGAATAAAAGAGAAACACAACAACCAAAGTCACTCAATGAGGGAACAAGGGTAAATTTGAGTAAAACGTTGAGGTAAAATTTCATGGGCAAGGGGTGTAGTGTTAAATTTTCCATCATTAAACAAACGCAAGGTTAAAATTTTTACAGCCATCACCTAAATGCAATCGCTGAAGTAATAATTTACATCCAGTACCTAATTACAACAACATAGGTAATATTTTTACCTCAGATACATAATTACAATCGCCGAAGTAATAAAAAATAGTTAGTCCAACAAGAAACACAACGTAGAAAGAAGTTAAATATATATTTTTTCATCTTGGGTTACCAATACAAAAATGCTGACAACAGTAAGAGAAAGTCAGGTCCATAAGGATAAATTATCGAAAGGATCGCAGGGATTCTATCAGTTGAGGCGTAGCAAATAAACAACAAGGAAGAAAAGTATCCAAACACAGAAGTCGTACTGGAAGACACAAGTCCAACAATCAGGCAAGGACATCCATAGAGGTAGATGGATGATAAGTTCACCTTCGCTTCGACATCCTTGCACAAAAAAGAAGGGCGTTGAGATCCATAGGTCTTTTAACGCTAAGGCGACGATCGAAGATCGAGCTCCTAGCCGACTACTCAGGCGAGGACTAGTGAGCTAGGGATGACGACTAAACAAAATCAAGGTTAAAATCAACACACAGGGTAGTCACAACATGTGGAAAGACGAAGGTCAAGGGAAATCAATCAACCAATCAATCATCTAGGCAATAAAAATTTCAGACATGAAACTAGACAACCAATTACCTACCCAGTAAACATGCAGATC